>CATIWO010071555.1:0-11176 GCA_949673435.1 Macaranga tanarius | reverse complement strand
ATCCAATTCCCTTAATCTTAATTACTTGATTAAACACTTTAATCAACAATTAGATTAATATAAGTGACAAGGTGAAAACCTTATAGGTGTGACTTACTAGGTCCATGTCTAATTAGTAATGAGAAAATAATATCAACACTTGATATTACTTGAAAATCTTTCAAGTCTAAATGTGAAAATCCCAACGATACACATTTAGTTCTCATAAGCTGTGAGTGACCCCTAGCATTGGATATCATAGCTACCCAATTAGAAATGAATGCATGTGGTGATTCGCATGAACCCTCTAACCATAATTACTGTGCACTAAAATTCCTTTATTGAAGATCCCGATAAAGCCTAGAGTCAAGGTACAGTTAAACTCTAATAACTTCATCATGTTGCCTCATCTCAAGTTCCATTCTTGATAAAACATAACAAACACCAGAAACCATTTCTAGTGCTGAAACTCTTTCAGCATGTTATGTTTGTCCTGGCCAGGAACTCTTTCATCAAGAACAAACTTAGATAGGAGTAGGATCTTAACCCAGTTCACTCCAAGCAATGAATCCCATCTTGGACAAACACTCATCCCTACATTCAACTGACTAGAGCCACCACACGCTATATACCCATACATGGCTAGCACAGGTATGTAAGCGGTAACAAACTCTAACCACTTAAATATGGATGACCATGATGCCTCAGGTCAAAGGACTATATGCACTATTATGATATAGATAGTGATCATTGACTGTAAGTGAATACCCTCACAATCACATATCTAATGTCACGTTCGATCCACTCAACACTTGAGTATTCACATGTCTATTCTGATAACTCATATCAAGTAGCATGAGACTCACTACCTCCCACTATTAGTGTCACATACTAATCAAGGAAAATAGACAGAGATGATAGTCAAATTAATATTAACCAAATATTAATTTATTGACTACGAACAATTTTATAGCATGTGTACTAAATAAACATGTCACTCATATTATCAACTCTTGATAATACATTTATTTAACATAATGCTAATGGAGTAACATCCAAATAAATAAACACCTTTATTTAAATGAACATTTTATTGCCATTTGGGATAATATACAATGTCATATAAGAGATTGCCTCTAGGGCATACCACTATACTAACATGATACAGGTGGCACGGTCGTGCCAAAATCGAGCACGGTCGAGCAAGGCATAAGGCTCAGCAATATATTGTTTCTTGCGCAGCCATGCCATTTTCTTCTGCACCCATGCCAGACTTATGTGGCAGCCAATGAGATTATAGTTTTCAGCTGAAGTTTAGATAGAAAGGGACTTATCTCTTAGTTTTTTATTAGATAGAGTTTGGAAAGGGTTAGATTACCTTTCTTACTAGGTCTTTAGGTTTATAAATAGGACCATTTCATTTTCATTTAAGGGTTGTTCTATTTTTAGTTCTAGTTCTAGTTTTTATTTTTCTTCTTCTTTTTAGTTCTTATTTTTGTTTTTGCTCATATTAAAATAGAATTTGGTTTTAAAGATTGAAGGACAAACTTTCTCTACACCCTGGTGAAGGGAGTTTTCTTATTAACATTTCTTATTATTCATCATGATTGAAATTATTTTCTTCATTTCTTCATCTCTTTCTTTTCTTTTTAATATGAGTGGCTAAATTTCCTATTTAGGGTTTTTATTCTGAATTGACCATGTGCTTATTGCGATTAATGCTATGTTGTTAGTTTTAATTCATTGGTTATTGTTGTGCTTAATGTTATTTTGGGCCTAGCCAACCTAAGATTGAATTTACACTATAGAGCTTGATTGAGAGATAGGTTCTGTAGGATTAGGCAATAACCTATTAATTGCTTACTTAGTTGAGAGACAGTTAAGTGGATTAATATTGATTAAAAGTTTGAGATTTAAAATTTGATCTAAAAGACATTAGGTTGGTGAGAGCCAGTAAACTTAGTGTTAATTAATTCCCAATTAATCATAGGTTTATCTGAGAAGGAAAATCTATGATTCCTAAGATCCCTTCAAAATAAATTAGGATTAAGTAAACCTAGTTAGTTAATCAATCTTTTGAAATGGTCAATTTAAGAATAAGAACCCTAGCTTTTAAACTTTGATTGAATTTAAGTTTTTCTTTATTTTGATTTAGTGTTAGTTCTTAAAGAATCCAAACTTTATTTCGTTGTCTAAACAAACAAACATAGTGATTATTTCAATATTCAATTCTCTAATCTCTGTGGGACGATATTTTATTACTACTGGTTACGATTCTGTATGCTTGCAGATTTATACACATCAACATGTAATCACCATGAAGTTCCATAACCATTGGCACTACATCGAGCACGTACAGGAGTCCAAATGCAGAAAGAGCAAGTGAGCACTAAAATGTCAAGCTCAATTAGAGAATCTTAAAGATAGATTCATCTCAAACTTAAAACATGAAAGTTGTAGAAGACTCTTTAAAGTTTCTCTAGCATCAAACTATAAATACAAAAATATGCTGAAGGAAGGCTGACTCATTATGACTTAGCACCCGATTGCCGAGTTGGCATTACACGACTTAGTCATGACTCATCACCCTCGTGTTGAGTCAGCACAGATGTGCAGTGACTCGACCCTATTGACCATGTCATATTCTTTCGGCCATAACTCTTTCTACAGATCTCAGATTCAAGTGATTCAAAAGGCTATAGAAAGTTATTTTAGAGGGCTACAACTTTCAAATACTTAGACTTAATTCATTTGTATGGATTGATGAAAATGCCCTTAAAGTTACTAGTGATGTTAAAGCACATGAATATAATTCAATTCAAGCCACAACAATACATTCTAAACACATATTAATCCACACCAAAATATCCATTAACATATAATATCAATTATTCACACTTAAAGAGCATCCACATCCATAATTTATATTCGAACATTCCATTACACACTCAAACTCATTCATATATTATCTCATTCAATAATATATTTAGTACTCATAACCAAATTTACAATATGTCAAGAGTTCACAGATTCATGTTTCATTCTCACTGTGCATTATCCGGCCCGATTCATCCTCACATTCAATTCATATCCAATATGTGTATCAATATGGTGCAATTATGCATGTTTTTACAAGTTAGTATCCCGATAAACCTTTCCTCACACAATTTCTTCACACTTAGCCTCATTGGCTATTTTCCTCATATTTTCAATATCAAATAAATGGCCATTTAGTGAGACTATCCGCTCGGCTCAGTCTCACTTCTCACATGAAGCTATACACCCGGTTCAGCTTACCCATCTCACAAATATCAGTAGGGACTATCCGCCCAGCTCAGTCCCACTATCTCACATATCATTTTTGGGTAGCTATACGCCCGAATCAGCTTGGACATCACACAATATTTTAATATCAATCAAATGGCCATTAGTGAGACTATCCACCCAACTCAGTCTCACTTTTCACATGGGTAGCTATACGCCCGGCTCAACTTGCCCATCTCATAATCACACATCCTAATATTCCTCACATTCCTCACATATCATACTTTCGTGTGAATTATAATATAATACAATTCAATGCCATTGTATATTGATAAATCATCACAACAATATTTCCATGCAATTGCATCTCCACAAGTCATCATCAATAATTCACCAACCTTTCATCCTTGCTCATATTTATAACATTCAACATACATAATTATATATACCAACAATATCCTACAATATACATACATATCATCATTTGCCAACATCATCATTTGGCAACCAATCCTCACATTATCAATACACAACAAGATAGAAATTCATTTCCATATCATACTCAATACAATTATATCACAATAAATCATCATCTTAACAATACATTCTCAATCATAAATTCATAATTATCTTATCTTTAATAAGTGAAAATGCAATTATACATAATAAAGTTTAGCCTATATATGTACATATGTAAGTAATTACTTACCTTCAAGTGCTCCCCTCCTCAAAAGAGTATTTCTTCTACTTAGAAGTGCCTTCCTTCCCTTTTTCAAGTCCTATATATAACCACATATTAATCTCACAAAACAACCATGACTCTTGCACTCAACTCAATAAAATGTAACTAAGTGCAACCCCATACTCTAGGTTCAAAGTGTTCAAATAATTCACACACAAGTCTAAAAATTATAAAAATATTACTGAAACTAGAAATATGAGTCTACTTCAAATTACAATTATAATTACTCAATTTGGACTTGTGTGGAATTGATTATGGATTTTTTTATCAAATCTAGGTAAAACATGGCTGATAGCATAATCAAGAAAATGTCAAGCCCTGCCAGTCACCCTTAACAGCAAAATCAGCTCTGGTTCAAAACACAAAAGTTGTAGAGGACACTCTAAAGTTTCCAGTGCATTAAACCTTACTCAAATTTGAGTTCTACAACTCAAACTATGATTAAAACAAGAAGACTGATGCAATACCAAAACAGAATATAAAATTTCCACCAACCAAACCTAACTCAATTAACTAAATTAAAGGCAAGGCTTACCAAATATGATGCTCTCAAAAGCTTATGGATCTTCTAAAGCTCCCCAAATTGATTGCTAGATGAGTAGAGAAACTCAAAATCCCCCAAAGCCTCTCAAAAATCCACTATTCTTCTTCCTCTCTGCCATAAAAATCTCTACACCACTCACTCACACACTCACATATACTACATATATTTAATTACTCACACACAACACCCACCAATCAATACTCTCCAAATGCCCCCCTAAGGTGTCCATTAAATAATGGCTTAATATAATCAAAGAATAAAATAATAAGACTATATATAGTTATCAACAATTATCTCTAAAATATCTTATCACCCCCTTAATGAATTAGGATTATTACCAAATAATCCTTAACTTCCAATTGTGACAAATAGGTCCAAACTTATCTTACAATTAGGTCCTTCTCTATCAACATACACATGCCCCACTTAGATGCAATCCATAACTCTACTCCACATTTTATGAAAATAATATACATGAATAGTGTCTCTAAAAATATGGGTGTTACACTAGAGGCACCACCTCTAGGGCCTAATGGGTTGAGGCACCGCCTTCTCTCCCAAAACCAACAATTCAAATTTCAAATTTAAACAGAAATCGTCCGAAATCAATTATATTCAAATATCCAAAAATTTAATCAAAACGTCGAAACAATTAGAGAAAATTATGGGGTTTTAAAGTAGGGAATCCACTCACCTACGTCGTTATTTCCTCCTACTCCCCCTGACTTCTGGCTAGCCTAATGCTGCTCCAGTACAAACTTCTAATAACTAAAATTTTCTTCCTTTCGCTTTGCTCTGCTTCACCTTTTCTTTTCTTTTGTTTTTTGTTTCTTGTATGTGGCTTCACAGACACTTCCTTTCCCATTTCTACATGGAAGCGGGTGATTCATCCTGCCGCTTTCCATGCGTTTAACATGTAATTTTTTTTTTTGATTTGTGGAATTGGGCAGTTTATGCCCTTTTGCAAATAAGTCCTCGAGCTTAATTGTTTTCAATTAAATCCTTCAAATCAAACTTAATTTCTATACAATGTAGTCATATCTAAAAATAGTATTAAATTCTCGGGCACGGACCCGACATGATGTGTCCGTTAGTGGAGCCCATTTTCTAATACATGGGGCCTGCAAGTGTTGGGTGGATTTGAGTAATTACATAAAGAACCCTAGCCTTTTGTTAAACTTACAAAATAAACCCCAATAAAATAGTCAAATAATTTTAATTAAAAAAATTTTAAAATTTATTAAAATTATTAGAATAATTTTAATAAAATAAATAATAGAAACGAGTGTGAGATTCAATACTTTATTATTAATAAAATATTATTAAATATTTAAAAATTTCATAAAAATATAGAAACATAATTTAACAGTTAATTTAAAATAAAAAAATTTAAAAAAATATACTGAAAAGTAGAGAAATTATTTTTGAGATTAATTACACTCCAATTTTATAAAATTAAAGCTAAAACTAATTTATAACAAAATTTATTTTTATTATTATATTTATGTATTCTATTATAAAAATTTCCTCACTATATTTTTTGAATTTTTCATTTTTTTATACTTTAAAATTTTCCTATTTTTATTATAAAAGCATAAATAAAAATATTTTATAATAAAATACAAAAATATAAAGATAAAAATAAGTTTTTGTTTTGTTATAAATTAGTTTTAGTTTTAGTTTTATTAAATTGAAGTGGAATTAATTTTAAAAATAATTTTGTTACTTACAATAATGGTATTTTCTTTTTTAGTACATTTTTTGAATATTCTTATATTTTTATTTTAAAACATATATTAAATTATGTTTTTATATTTTTATGAAATTTTTAAATATTTAAGAATATTTTATTAACAATAAAGTATTGAATCTCACTCTTGTTTCTATTATTTATTTTATTAGAATTATTCTAATAATTTAATAAATTTTAAATTTTTTATTAAAATTATTCGACTATTTTATTAGGTTTATTTTGCAAGTTTAACAAAAAGTTAGGGTTCTTTATGTAATTACTCAAATTTACTTAGTACCTGCAGACCCCACATATTAGAAAATGGCTGCACTAATAGACACGTCAGCTGTCCGTTAAAGAAATTCTACCGGATGACTAATTTTGACAATTTTTGAAACGTTGTGGTTTATATTCACAAAAGATTGAGTTTTTTATATAATTTTTTCAAAATTTAATTTAAAAAAAAAATAAAAATACAAAAATTTAAAATATATAAAATTAAAAATGCAAAGAATAATTCTAAAAAAAATAAAAATATAGGAAAAAAATATGGTTTATTCCAAAAACAAAATTCTAAACTTTGGCTATTTAACAATCAGATGTCCTTTTATTTGAAACCCCTAAATATGCGGAGCAGCAGGAGTGCTATACGCGACGTAAGATTTGTGATTCTACGCCACATTGAATATGCCGACAGGACAGGACATACAACACAAAAAAATATTACGGCAGAGACCATTCTATAATCGCTACTCCTTCAATCTTGACCGTTAGATTACTTCCTCAAACTGTGAGAAGCATTTGTCTCCACCTTAAATACAGAAACTTCCCTCTTACTTCTCCCTTTACTTTACTTCAAAACTTCCTCTTCGTTTGGATAGTTACCTGCTTCAAAGATCGTGTTCTTAATTAATCTCTAGAGGGTACGTTAAAACAAGCCCAATTTTATTTTATTTAAATTAGTAGTTAACTTTTATTTTTTCTGAAAATTTTCATTCTTTTTTAACTTTGAATTGATTCTAATTTAACTGCTTTTGATTTGTTCTTTTTTTACAGTCATCAATTTCTGATCTTTACTATTGTTTCTTTAATTTAATTTAAGCTTGAGGTTTTGGATTTTAGGGTTTGTTTTACTGTATCTTTTATCCTTAGGGTTTTGTTCAAATTCTTCAAATTTTTGAATTTTTTGAATTGAAATTGCTTCTGGGTTTCGTGTATTTTAGGTGGTTACATCAGGGGATTTAGTGATTTGCCCCTTTCAATACTCTGCTTAGGTTAAGGATTCTTTTTTATGGCATTTGAATGCCAAGGAAGCACTCAAGTGTCAAAAAATTATATTTGTGAGAAGAATTCTAATCCAAAAGCTAAAGGTTTTGAAATTTCTAGTCCCATATTAGGTTGTCATTTTAAGGAGGGAACTTTAATTAGTGATAATCTGAAAACGTTGCCTTGTAATGAGGTTTTGCCCAATTTTCACCGGTCATTAACTGACCTTCCTCCAGCCTTGATTTCTGAAATCTTTAATTGCCTTGACCCTAAGGAGCTTGGGATTGTTTCATGTGTATCGAAAGTTTTTAATAGGCTTGCATCTGAGAACCAGGTTTGGAAGGAAGTTTACTGTGAGAGATGGGGACTCCCTTTGGTTCCTGCACCATTGGGTGTGGGGATTTCAGATGAGAAGTCATGGAAAGAATTGTTTGTGGAGAGGGAGTTTAGGAGTAAGACTTTTTTGGGTCGTTACAGCATTGATGTTTTGTATGGTCATACTGAAGCAATTCGAACTGTTTATCTTTTGGTTTCTGCAAAGCTTATTTTTACTTCCGGCTATGACTCGGTTGTGCGGATGTGGGACATGGAAAATGGGTTATCTATTGCATCATCAAGACCCCTTGGATGCACTATCCGAGCAGTTGCAGCAGATACGAAACTTTTGGTTGCTGGTGGTACTGATGGTTTCATCCAAGGTTGGAGAGCAGTGGAAGGCCTTCCATGCTTGTTCAACCTCAATGGTTCTGAGGAGCTAAATATTGAATTTAAACTTTGGGAACATGAGGGACCTATAACTTCTCTTGCCTTGGACCTTTTGAGGATTTACAGTGGTTCATGGGACATGACTGTTCGCATATGGGATCGTTCTTCGCTGAAGTGCTCAAAGGTTTTGAGACATAGTGATTGGGTATGGGGCCTTGTTCCACATGATACTACAGTTGCTACCACGTCCGGTTCAGATGTATATGTTTGGGACACTCACAGTGGGACTTTGCTTACTGTCATTAATGGTGCTCATGTTGGTAATACTTATTCTTTGGCACGAAGCCACACAGGGGACTTCCTTTTTACCGGAGGAGAGGATGGGGCTATTCATATGTTTGAGATCATAACTCACAGACGCATGACTAATGTTTTTAAAGTTGCAACTTGGATTCCCCACTCTGGTCCTGTGTATTCCCTTGCATTTGAGTTTCCATGGCTTGTTTCAGCTTCCAGTGATGGGAAACTCTCACTTATAGATGTCAGAAAACTACTGAGAACAAGCAGACGTTCAAGGGTTAAAAATGTGGAGTGTAAGAGTGTGGAGCCACCCCAACGGATGCTTCATGGCTTTGGGCCCAATTTATTTTCAGTGGACATTGGTGCTGACCGAATTGTATGTGGAGGAGAGGAGGGTGTTGTCAGGATGTGGAACTTTTCACAAGCTTTGGAAGTTGAGCGAAGGGCTCGTGCTCTTAGAGGAATGCGGTTGGAAAACCGAATGAGAAGGCGCAAGCTCCAAATAGAGATGAGCAAAGGTGGGAGAAATGATCAGTGCTCTGTGGCAGCCAAGAAGAATCCGATGCGTGGAGATAGGAGTACTGGTTGGCACAGTAAACGTGATATGAGCAGCAAGCTGAAGGCTTAGCAACAGATGATGAATGAAGAATATATATGCTTCTAGGTTCAATGACATTACCACTGTCAGGGTAATTATATATAACAGAATTACACAATTTGCAAGGTTACTGACTGTAGTTAGCCTCTTCTTTTCTAATAGCATTTGGATTTTAAAGTTAAGTTTCATTTTATAGTAGTTTGAAGATGTGCTCATTGGAATGATTTCAAGAATGCTTGTTTTTTCTTTATTGCATTTTTTCATATTTTCCCTTAGCATAGAATTCTGGTTATAGGTATTACGTTTAAGTCTGAACCATAAAAAAACTCATTATAATCTTAGCAGTATATGATTGCACATAAGCTCATTTACGCTATTATTTATAGAATTTTTGTGGCTAATTGAAGCAGACTGTAGTCCTCACTGCAAGTAGACTTGTATATGCTTTTAGTTTCACAAGGATCTTTGTGTTTGTTACACAACATGATTCATATGGCTGCTAAATACATGTGTTACAATGGCTCCTTTTGACATAACTTGCATTGGAGTTTATTGAAACACCAGTTTGAGAGGAAAATTTCCTTTGTGCACAAGAAGAGTGCCCATGTAATTCATGTCCATTGTTGTATTGGTGCTGAGGTACATTTGTAGCCTTGTAGGTTGCAAGTGAAATGTGCAATCTGCGTGCTAGCTTATAATTGTTTTGGTTCCTAGTATATTTATTCAATGGCTGTGAAGCTGGCATGCTTAAATAAGAATGGTTTAATGTCGCAATAGTCAGTTTCTGCGATTCCAGGCACAATTTTGAATGGCAGCTAATTGTAGCTATATCCAAGGGGCAATAATTTTGCAAGGGTAATAGTTTCTTTTACAAGTCATCAATGACAATACCGACACCAATTTGAACTACGAATTAAGACTGAGCAGGGAACGGAGAAAAAATCGAACTGAACTGAAAATTTGAACCGGTAGATAAAAAAATTGTACCGAAATTGAACCAAAACCGTACTGAACCGAAAACCGAATATAGTACCGATATTGTATGAATAAATAATATATAGATATTAATATTTATTATTAAAATTTAATTTTATAGTTTTCATATATATATATATATATATATATATATATTAACAAAATTAAAAAATTATTAATTTCATTATTATTAATGTTATAACAAATATTTAAATTACTTAAAATAAAATATTATTCACAACTAATTCAATATTAAAATAAAAAATAAATTATTAAATATAATAAAAATTTATATATTTATAATAGAATTATATATTTTTAATAATAGTATTATTAATAGAAATAAACTAATAGTATTATTATTTTTTAATGAATGTTACAATATAAATTCACATTCACAATTAGTATGAATTGCATGAGTATACAATTCATACTTTTAATGTATATTTGTAACACCTGTGATTTAAAAGCACTGTTCATGCATAGTAATTTTTATGACATGTGGTATAGAGTTATGGGTTGCATGTATGTGGTATAAGCATTTTGGTAGTGAGGGGTATCGTTGTAAGAGAAGTTTGGACCTAGGTGTCAAAAATAGAAAGTTATGGATCTTTAGGTAATTATCCTAGTGTAGTAAGGATGTAGAGATGAGTTATGATATTGTGTATATATATATTTATAGTATTATTATATTGGAGATTTAAGGGATAAATAGGCATTTATTAGTTTGGTGAGTATTTAATATTAGAAGACTTTTGAGGGGGTAAGTTGGTGAATTTTGATTGGTTAAAGAATTTGTGTATATATATATATATGGTTATTTGATTTGTTATTGATGGTTATTATTATTATGGGATTTTATGAAGATAAATATCAATTAAATAGGGAGACTTTAGTGGGCATTTGGTGTATTTTTATTGGCCAAGTGTATATATACATGAATTTGGTTAGGTGTGAAAGTGGAGTGGAAGCATTGTAACCGAGAAAGAGAGAGAAAAGAGAGGAAAAGAAAAAGAGTGGCTTGGCTTGGGGAAATTGATCATTTGCAAATCTTTTAGCAAGGAGTGTGAA
>CATIWO010071404.1:0-14153 GCA_949673435.1 Macaranga tanarius | reverse complement strand
CTTCCAATGTCCTACACCATTGCAATGGAAACACTTTCCTTTGCTTGGATCTTCCATCACAATTGCCTTGCCTTTGTTCTTGGCCACACCACCCGTAGGCTTGACAACACTTGTCTTGCCTTTCTTTTTCTTCTTGTTGCCTTTCTTCATAGTCCCACACCACCCAGGAAGAGAAGCTCTGGAGAAAGGAAATTTTTGGATTTAGCAAGGAGAAGAATTCAGATTAGTGGCTGGAGAAAATTGTGAGTGGCATTAAACTTTGAAGTTTTTGTTTAATTATGGTTGATTTGAATTTTAGATTTTTGTATGAGAAAACTGAGTTTAAATGCTAGATCTAGATGTATTTGTGATGTATATATATTGTATATATGTTTAAGAGTTTTTTTGTGTTATTTTTGAACTTTTGTATGTTAAAAATTCAATTTTTGGTTGAATTTTGCTGCTTCTGTAGAACCAAAGGGTGCGAAGGCGGCGCCTCTTTGTAGAGGCAACACCTGCGCACCTCAAATGTGGCACCTCCGCAGTAGGAGGGTGGTGCCTCCATGTAGGAGGGCGGCGCCTCCACATAGGGAAGGCAGACGCTTCTACTAGGATGGCGGCACCTCCGCTCAGCATGGGCCGCGTGCCTCTGCAACTTAAAATGCACCTTATTTTGATGGATTTTGATTTAATTAAAGGGTAGTCTTAAACCGAACCTTAGAATAACATACCAGAACGATTGAGATGTTAGAGAACGAGTTCAATTATTAAGAATTATTTATGTTGAATAAATTTGAACTAAAGTACTAAAAAGATACTTGAATACCATGTATCACGGAGTCTCAAACAAAGAGACTAAATTATTGTGAATGATTGATAAAGAATATCAAATGGCAGAATTATGCCTTTACAATGAATGTGAATATTATACAAGCTTGATAATTAACCAACACTCGAATTTGGATGATCGAGATGTGCAGCGTTGCTTAAGGAAGACCTAACTTTCAGCATCGGATGAGTCACAGAGCTCGTAATATGTTAAATCGAAGCTGACTCAGAGATCTATAAGACTTTTGTTAGGGGAGCTCAATGAACCCCGTTTTGATGTTCCAACTCGATCATTTAGGCCTCCATTTGGGGCTTCAAAGTTTTAGTTACAATTATAGTCTTAAGTGTGTATGGCACTAAGAGTTAGAGAGCCCATGTATGAGGCATGGCATAATTGGGTAGTTGTGTATAGTCAAAGCCTAGGGCCGAATACACATACTACCATTTAAGGTTTAAATTCATATCGGAGACATGGTAGGTATGGTAAGTGTGTATAGCCGTAGCCTAGGGTCGGACACTCCTGTCACCATATAGATATGAATGGTAAATATGTATAGTCATTGCACGGGGCCGAATACACATGTTACCATTTAAATACGAAATGGTTTATATGTATAGTCGTTGCATGGGGCCGAATATATGTGTTACTATATACGGGTATATCCGGTGCCTGGGACCGGATACATGTGGTAAGTGTGTATCGCCGATGCCTGGGGCCGAATGCATAAGTTATCTTACCAAATTACGATGGTAAGTGTATGGCCGTTGCCAGGGGCGGGGTACACGTTACCCCTGTTATAAGTTGGGACTATGCATAGCCGTTGCCAAGGGCCGTGTACATATTATATTCGAGATATATGTATAACTGATGTTTGGGACCAGATACATATATCCAAGTGAGCGTAACGCTCGAATTATCATTAACTGAAGTGCTGATCACACTTAAGCAGTATAATCGTAGTCAGTTGTATACTGATTTATATCATGTGAAAATTAGTAGATTGTGAATTGGGTAGTATGGTGGAGATTATAGTATCATGGATAGTGTGTACTTTGACGATGCTCTTATTATGAGCTTGGTTACGATGTTTTAAGTGTATAATCTAAGTGTGCTTATTTAATTCTATTTGGGCTTTTAATATATTCCCTGAAATAGGAAAGATTCATTTATAGTTGAGATTAGGGAAATAAAGGCATAGGGCAAGTTGATTCAATTTATTTAGTAAACTTATTTGTGAAATGGTGTGATTTTCAGCCTCTATTGCTTTTATAAAAGAACAGGGAATTGCTATGGCAATGATTTAAGAAAGTGTTTTTTTGAAATTATAATTCGAATATTGAATTATTTAAATATGAAAAGATGTTTCAAATGCAGTTGACTATTATTTAAGAAATTTACTGGAAATATTGTTTAGTGATTTTCTCATGATAAAGTTTCAAGTATATTTTATCCACTCACTGGGTAATTTCCATACGAAATTACTCACACTTTTTTGTTCTAAAAATTTTTAGTATATGTGTTTAATATCTGCTTAGCTGGCAGCTGAGAGATGACAGTGCAGTGGAGCACGCCGATAAAGAAGATGGCTAAGACGGACAATTCTAGAAGTATTAGAGATTGACATTAGAATTTGTTATGTAATATAATATCAACTCGAGTTGTATAAAGAGATGTAAATATTTGAAATAGCTTTAAAGTTTAGTATTTATTTCTTGTAATATTGTTGTTAAGAGATCATTTACTATCATTAATTCTTTAGTTATGTGTACTAATGGAGTTGATGGTAGTCGGGGCATTTCAGTAAGGGACTATATTTGAATGTAATGATTCACTCTACTACTACTTGTAACTAATATATATCACTATCAAATGAAGAAGTATGTGTGATGTTATTGTTCACTTCAATTTGCAGTTCTAACTCTCTGTTTCTTTGATTCTTGTTTTCTTGTTTTGCTTTTGCTGATTTTAGCCGATAAAGCTGAGCTTTTGATCCCAACAGTGGCATTATATTTTCTCTTCAAATGGGAATTTCTCTGTCCAAAGTTGGTACAAAAATATCAGAGGTGAAATAATGTCGGGATCTCATCAGGTTTGGTCGAGTATCTAGCCTTTGCAGGTTCCAACAAAAGTCAGGAATTTTATGTGGCGAATGTGCTCTGGTTGTCTGCCAACAATGGTGGGCTTTAATTCCAGGCGGGTTATGGTCAACGATAAGTGTATTTATTGTTGAGTAATTCCTAAATCTAGTTTTCACTTGTTAGCTGCATGTTCTTTTGCCAAGGTGGTTTAGGTTAGATCTTCATTGCCAGTTCTCTGTCATAATCATGGTTTGATAGTTGAATGGTGCTAATGTATCTTCTCTCGTTTGACAGGAGAAGAGAGAGCTCTTTTTGCAGTAATTTGTTGGAACCTGTGGAATGGCAGAAATAATAAGATTTGGCGAAACAAGCAGTAGACTGCTCAATATCTTTTGGATACATCAGGCCAGTTCTTGCATCAATGGAGGGTAGCAATTATGATTCAACCTCAATTCGATGCTTATCTTCTTGCTTTATAGGGAGGTGATCTTTTATGGACTAAGCCACCAGAGGGATGAATAAAGGCAAATGTTGACTCAGTTGTTTACAATGGGAAGAATATAATTGGAAATGGTTGTATTGTCAGATCTTCTACAGGTAATTTTATTTGAGCTTTCTCAAAGGCTACTCAAGGCAATTTTTCTACAAAAGAAGCTAAAGCTTTGTCCATTCGTGAAGCTCTTAGCTGGCTGAAAGCTCATCATTATGATCAGGTTGTGCTTGAGTCAGATGCTTTACAGTTTGTGCAATATTTTCGACATTCAGACGATGCTGCTTCTCTTAGTCTAATTGTTGAAGATTGTTGATCTATTATTAAGCAGTTTTCTCATATTTATATTTGTTTTGTTAGGCAATATGCGAATGAAGTAGCTCATTTATGTGCAAAAGTTGCTTTTTCTGTGTCTGATCACCATGAATGGGATTCAATTTCAGACTTTATATCTTCTATGTTAGCTCATGAGAGCTATATTTAAATGATAATTTCCTTACGTTTTTTTTTTTAAAAAAAAAAAAAAAAAACAAACAAAAAACATAACAAAAAATTTCTAGAAAAGTATACACAGCTGACCACTTTGACGGCACAATGAGCTAAAACTTCACTCCAGATAGCAGTGATCAAAGGAGGTTTCCGTGTTAGAATATGAAACACATCCTCTTTTAATCTTGATCAACGCCATAGCATATTTAAGAATTCATTTTACTTTCAAAATAATAATTTAATGAATTATTAATCACAACAACAAAAAATTATGGACTTGTGCTAGCATACAAAAGAAAAAACAGTAATCATAACTGTGTAGAACAAAGATTCTTTCACATCTCATGTTAATTTTATATATTTATAAGTGGAAATTTTCACATTTATTTTGGTGTATTCATCGAAACCTTCACTCCATATAAATTGTTAATTGCTTTATTATTTTTAAGTAGTTTTTAAAATTTTTGTATGTATGAGAATAACGACTCAAGAAATAAGAATAGTTAATTAAAAGACAGTATAAAAGGAAAATTGGGAAATGATTATTTATAGTTTTTGTTTTTTACAAGACTACGTTATGGAGTACATGGGGTACTAAACTGTAAAACAAGCGATCCTTTGGTTCATAATAACAGTTTGGCTAGGTTTAAAGTCAATTTGACTTTCCTACTTTAATGTGGGATCGATCAAAATAGATGTATGAAGACTAAATGACTAAATTACGTACGTGTAAAAGTTTATTGCCAATGGTCCACATGCTCCTTCACTATCAGGTTTTAAGTGGTTGAATTTTAATGCCGTCACAAATATATATATTTTCTGAATGACCGCTATTTAAAATTTAGTAGATTATAACTAATTTAATTTGATTCGAGTAAGACAACACGAGTAGTAAAAGTTTTTCAATAAATAATTTAATAAATAAATATTTTAATAACCAACTTAAATTTTTCTTCTCGAAAAAAGTTTGAAGTTGAAATTTTAAAATTAAAAAATCAGAATTGAAAATTTTTTCTAGTATAATTGATCTAACTAGATCCAAATTAATTAGAATTCTTGTAGCTACTGTAAAACAAAAGTAAATGCAAAAGAAATAATAGTTTGGTTAATGGTTACAGGACCTGGACTTCACAAGTATTCCTTTCGTTTTCAACTTTCAAGGACACTTACTAGCTTATATTTGATTCTTTTATTATTGTTATTATTATCATATTACTCATTTGTTCAGATAATAAATTTAATTGAGTTCATATAATCTTATAAAATATAAATTTAAAATTAAAATTGTTTAATATATATATATATATATATATATATATATATATATATATATATATATATATATATATATAACTAATAAATTTCTATTTAAATCTATTCATAAGCCGGATGAGTCAAATTTCACATAATTTAACATAACTCATTCGTTAAATAAGTTTAAATATATAAAATTAAATAAATTTTTAATGAATTGAGTTTTGAATAGTTGATATAAATTGATTTACGGTAGGAGTCGCAAGTATTCATATATTTAAACAGCAAGTATACTGTTTTGGCTTAAATGTATTGATAGTAGAGGATTAAACTAAGTTAAGTCCAACTATTGATAAGTTCAGTTGGACACAAAAATTTGGAGTTTAAAAATAGATATGAGCTCAATCAACTTTTTTTTTTTAGAAAAATTAAACTCAATTTGATTAAGTAATTTTTATATTTAAGTACTTGATTAATAATTATCAAATTATAAAATTTATAGACTGTTAAATATTAGAACTCAATTAACATTTGAGTTAAACTCGGTTCAATAAAATATTTATATAATTATATTAAATTAATAAAAGTAAAAAAAATAAATATATAAAAGCTCAATAGTACTCGAGCCTATTAAATTAAATATTAAAAAATTTGATCTCAACTTATTAGCGAATTCAAGTAATGAAAAATTAAATTTGATTTGATTATTATCAAATTAAAAAATTTCAAATTTTTTCAAGTTAGTTTTGAGTAATTCACTTGTTAAAATTTATGACTAGAAATTGGAAGAAAAAAAAAAAAGTCGAGCAAAGACAAGTGCAAGAAGAGTCTATAATTTCAAGAGGCGGCCGGAGCCCGGAATTTGCAAGACAACAAAGTTAATGAAAGCCGATATTTTATAAGAAATATATATATATATAGGCAATTAATAAACCACGTCAACGTCCAAAATAATTTCATATGTTGTACTTTTCAATAATATTTTTTATTCAAAATTATAAATGTATTTGAAATTTTATACAATATTATTGAAGTATAATATTTGCAAGGAATATAATTGTATACAATTGATATAATTAATATAATTCAATATATTTTTACAAAATTTTCAAAGTGTGTCTTGTATTCTTATGTATTTTTTATATAATTCAAAAAAAATAATTAATTTTAAAATAAAAAATAAAATGAGTCTTAAATTTTTTTAAAAAATTAAAATAATAATATGATAAATAATAAATAATTCTAACAAATGAAATGAAATCAAGTGACATGTGGCAAAGTGGACAAGACGAAAAATGCAATAAATGTTTCTTAAACTTAAGCGAGACGTGGAGTCGGTTTCATTTAATATTGAGATGTCGTTTTAAGAGTTTGACTGTGAAAAAACAACGCAAACAAAATAAAAGGCAATAAATGCGATAGTCGTACAAATAATATTAATAGGACAATTTTATCCTCTGCTGCCAACTGACGTGGCACCCACAGGTGCTGCCACGCTGCAATAGGAACCAAATCTAGAAAGATATTGCATTCCTTCCGTTTCCTATTAGTAGAATTTGGGATGGGATAAAATCCTATTTATCTGTCAAATTAAAATTTTTTAATTTTATTAATAATTGTATAATTTGTTAAGATTATATTTTATCAAATAAAATATTAATTAAAAGTAATATTTAAAAATATATATTTTATAATAATAAATAAAATTACGGTTAGATAAATAAGTTATCTTAATTAATTTTTTCTACATTTTGTTGTAAAATGTCCGAACTTAAATATATATTTTTTCATAAATTGTTGTCGGATTTAAAGTTTAATAATAATTAGTCGTCAATCCGCGTATTGCACGGATTGCTAATATAATATATATTTTTAAATTATTAATTAAATAATTTTAATAAATTATAAACTATATATATATAACAAAAAAATTAAGATAAAAATTATAATTAATTTATTAATTTATTGAAGTTAAATTCTAAAATTTAAAAATAAATTAATGAAAAAAATTTTGTACATAATCTATTTCAACATAATTTAGAAATAGATAGTACAAATAAAAAACTCTCAAGTGCTAAATCATCCCAACAGATGGCCTAATAAAGTCATTAGGGAGAATATGAGAAGATTAAAGATTCAACAATAAAAGCCTAAATTTAATACTTTACATTTTATAAAATTTTGAATGTTTGATGTGATATAGTTGGTAATTTTTGTGTGTGCATGACTAAAAACATATAGAATTGTTGTCCTTCATTGCTCTGGGTAAAAAACTTTTCTTTTAAATCACTGAAGAGAGTACCCAATATTTTGAAAGTATATCATACACAAAAATAACATAATCCAAGAAATATAAAATAGAAATTAAAAATACATATAACAACATCTTCATATAATATTGCAGATGGCCAAATATTCAAGAAACTCCCATTTACCATACTCTGGCGTAATTACCCCGCCAAAAGGCAAGTCACCAGTCATATTGTTGTTGTACAAATCAAGGACTTGAGTATTTTTAAACTGAGTTGCATTGGAATAGGACCAAAGCACTGGTTGGCGTCGAGGCTTAAGGTTTTGAAGGTAACAAAGATGGGTACAGTTGTTCATAGTGCCATAGATTAAAAACAATTGCAACAGATCATAAAAATCATAAAAATTCTGGCAAGATTATTAAGAAATAAAAGGTGTTGCTTTATACTACCTTCTTGATGCGGGCACAAATTGAAACACAATAAGAAAGGAGGGTGAGAAGCACATGACATCTTGTATTTGCATTCACCTATTTACTCTATTATATTTTTGTACGATATTAATGATAATCAGTAGCATATATAATGATATAGAAGTGTTAAAAGAATTCGAACCCTATACAAAATTCTTTAATAGTTAGAATTTAAATCTCACACAGCTTCATTAAAAATTAAAAATTTTATTTTTATAAAAAAAATTAGAAAATTTAATAATTTTACACAATATTTAAGAGAAAAATACTGAAATATAAGGTGAGACACTTGTCAAATTCTGAGATTAATGATTTTGAGTCTCAGTATTTAATATATATATATAGATTTACATTGTAATCTAAATTTATAATATGGATCAAATTAATTGAATTTATCCAAATTTTAAAAAAAATTATTTTTTTAATGATATGATGTTAACACACACAAAAAAAAAAAAAAAATTGTATCAGAAGCACAAACTTAAATTTTATAGTTACTAATAAATTTTTTTTGTATGTTCTTTACTTCGAATTTTATTAAGTTTAAAAATTGATACATGTATCTTTTCATATTTTAGTATTGACTTCTAAAAGTTAATATATACCATCATTAAAAATTTTAAAAATAAAAAACATTTATTGTAATTATTTGATATTATTTTTTTTAACTGAAACACTATTATAGATATTTTAAAACTAAACTAATAATACTTAAATTCGTTAAATCACAACATATTTTCCTAAATTATTAAAAATTTAAATTTTTAAAAAAACTTTAGAAATAAAAAATTACATTAGTTATTTAGTATTGTATAACACCCGTATTTTAGTTGCATTGTTTATGCATAGTAATTCTTGACTTGTTGAGTAGAGTTATGGGGGTATTAAACCCCGCAAGTCACTGAACTTTGATTAAATTTCAAAATATATACTCAATTTCAATTTGTTTCTTTTAAATCACTGAACTTTAATTAAATTTTAAAATGGATATCTAATTTCAATTTGTTTCTTTTAAATCACCTAACATCAATTTTATTTCACAGAGGATACCTGCTGGAATTAAAGGGTATTTTGCTGATATAGTGAATGGAGAAAGAATATTTTCAATCGATTCACCACGTCAACCAACACCTATTTTCCATGTCAAATTACAAAACTCTAGTCAAATAATTTTTTTTATTGTACGTAACATTTAGTAATTCCAGCAGGTATCCTATGTGAAATAAAATTGATGTTAGGCGATTTAAAAGAAACAAATTGAAATTGGGTACCCGTTTTGAAATTTAATCAAAGTTTAGTGATTTAAAAGAAACAAATTGAAATTGGGTATCCGTTTTGAAATTTAATCGAAGTTCAGTGACTTGCGGGGTTTCATACCTAGATTTTTGGTTTGCACATTAGGTTGAGGTATGTATTTATAGTTGAGATATGATCTAATTGTAAGATAAGTTTAGGGTTGGTTTGACACTATAGGAAGTCATGGGCTTTTATGCAATATGACATTTTCAATAAGGGGTTTAGTAGTTATTTTGTTGATATTTTGTTATAATATTAGGTATCATTATGTTGTTGATATTTGATAAATATGGATTTAAAAGGTTGGTTTTGTAATGATATAAGAAGACTTTAGGGTTGGCTATTTGTTGGCTTTTGATTGGGTGAAGTTAATGTGCATATGTGTGTGTATGTATGTGTGGGTGGTGTGTAGAGAATTAGAAGAAGAAGAAGAAGAGTGGGTTTTTTATTGAGTTTGGAGAGTTTTATTTCTTGTTCTTGGTGGCTTTTGGATAGCATTGGAGATCTTATATCCATTGGAGCTTATGTGGTAAGATTTAAATGTGTTTTTGATTGGTGTTGGTTGAGTTGTTGTTGGAAATTCATGTTCTGCCTCCTTTGTTTTTCAGTTCATTTATTTGTATCATATCTTGAGTTTTATAACTATGATTTGAGAAAGGTTTAATGTTCTCGAAACCTCAGAGAGTTCTTTACATTTTCTATGTTTTGAATTTTGCTTGATTTTGCTGTTAAGGAGGGTAATTAGGGCCAGATATTTTCTTACTCTTATGAGCGCCCTGTTTTGCCTGGATGGATTGTAAAATCTATAATTTATTCCACACATATCCAAATTGAATGATTCTAATTGAAATTTATTGTAGACACATAACCCTAGCTTTGATAGTAATTTGGGGGTTATTGGATTTGTATGTGTGTCTCTAGGTCATATTGAACTTTAGGCAATTAATTGCACTTTGTGATATTAGGATGAATTGTAATATTGTTTATGAGATTGATGTATGAATTATGTGTAGGGATTGATAAAGGGAAGGAAAGCACTTCTCATAATTAAAGGAAAGGCTCTTTTGAAGAGAAAGCAACTAAAGGTAAGTAACTATTGATATATGTTGTGTACATATGCTTGGCTTGAATGTGTATTATTGTGTATTCCTAAAATGGAATTGAATGACTATATGATGTGGAATGAGTTCCACCTTTTTGTGTATTGGATATGTTGGTAATGATAATATAGAAAAATGATGATATGTGTGTGCATGGTGGTATATTGTTGGTATACTCTTAGTATACTTTTGGTATATGGGCGGTATATTCTCTATTTTGATTTGTAAAGTTAAATGTTGTGAATATGAGAATGAATTGGTGATCATGGAAGAAATGTTAATATGATGATTATTTTGATGAGATTGTGTTGAATATGGTGTGTAATGAGTTCCACCTTTTTATGTATTACAAATGTGATGAGGTGTTAATCGATGATGATATATGAGTGTTATGTAATGGACACTATAAATATGTATGTTGAATGCTATGAATATGAGCAGGGATGAAATATTGGTGAATTATTGATAATGAATTATTATGATGTGTTGTGTTTCATAAAAAGGTGAAATACGTGAGGAATTGATGAATATGAGAAATGTGATATCAATTAGCTTTGTGACCATCGATTATGATAAAAGTGATATTGATTGGCTTTGTGACCATCGATTTTGAGAAAAGTGATATCAATTGATTTTGTGACCATGGCCGGATTTGAACAGTAAAATGGGAAAATGTGAATGTTTATATTCTTACCATTATGTGGATTGGTTGTGAATATGATATATATACATACATTGTTGAAGTTGAGTGTGTGGACACCAAATGGTGTGTTGAGATGTATATACTTTTTATTTATGTTAATGAATGAGGAGTTATATTTTGATGAATGATTTGATGATGTTTGGTATGTTTATGAGGTGCTTTTAGGTCTGTTTTGAGTTATGATCAAGTATGGAATGGTTTGGTGTGCATTTGAATGGTAAAATGTGAGTTATAGGGTTGCTCATGATCAGGTCGCGACCGTGAGGACTCACCCGTGAGCAACCCAGGCCATTTTTCACAGTAAAATGGTGCTTCAGGTGGCTGCTCACATCCGGCTCATGACCGTGAGAACCCAATCGTGACCGTGAGTAGGCTTCTCATGGTCATGAGCACCCGCCCGTGAGGAGCCATTCGCATACTTTTATCTTCGTATTTTTGCGATAACTTGAGTTATAGAACTCCAAATCAGGCGTGGTTTAATGTTACAGAAACTTTAAAGAGTCCTATACAAGTTCCATATTTTGAGATTAGGTATATATAATCTATCTTTAAGATTTTCTAATTGTGATTGACATTTTAGTGCTCACTTACACCTTTGTCATTTGGACTCCCGTACGCACTTTAGGTAGTGCCTTTGGTTATAGAACTAAATAGTGATTATTTATAGACTTGGTAGAGGTTTGAAAGACTATATTATGATCATTAGAATGTATTTATTATATTGGTTATCATGTCCTAACATCTCTTTACTTTTGGAATTTGTATATGTATGCAACTGTATTCGTAGATGCTTATTGAGTTGCAAGCTCACCCCTTTGTTGTTGAATCTTTTTAGGACTTGATTAGATTAAAGGCTTGAAGCTTGCATCTCAGTCTTAGGTGAGCTGAAGTGAGCTATGGTGTACCCAACCTTCATCCTGTATATCATCTAACATTTCAAATGGCATTGTGTATATCGGATAGTTTCATATTGTATATGTGTAATTTAAAGACAAGCATGAGTGCAATGCTTGACATGTATATATATATTAATTATTGGTATAATAAAGTATCTTTTAAATAATAATTTTACTATGCCTTGTGTAAGATGTTTGGTCTTGCCACGTGTATATACTTGTTAGTAGACACGTGTTTTGGTGATAATTTTGGGTATCACATTTAGTGGTATTAGAGTGGGAATTAGATTCCCTTGAGATAGGAGAATATGTGCTTTCATAATATATCATGCATAAGTCATGGAGGATCGATAGTGAATGTGTGTTGTATATGTTAGGATGGAAGGACACCAAGCTCCACATATCGGCCGAGAAGAGTCGTTAGAGTCTGTGCATGGTCAATCACCAAGGCATTCTATAGGAGTACCTGCACAAGTACAACCTCAACCTCCTCCTCCACAAGCTGCTTATGCAGGAATTTATTCAGATTATGAGGGAGGTGACCTAAAAACCAGCGGATAGTACTTTAGATGACCATTATGAGAAGATCAGAAAATAAAGTGCCAAAGTTTTTACGGGAACTACTAATCCAATGGTAGCTGAAGAATGGTTGAGAAACACAGAGAGAGTATTGAATTGAATTGAGTGCACTACTGAAAAGAAAGTGAGTTATGCGACATCCTTGTTTGAACAAGATGCACTTGATTGGTGGGAAACTGTTTCGGGGAATGGAAATGTACCAACAACATTGACTTGGGTAGACTTTTTAAAGGAATTTACGGATAAATATATGTCACCCATGTACAAAACTAGAAAGAAGCTTAAATTCCTCAATTTAAAGTAAGATGAATTATCGGTTGCGGACTATGAGGTCTAGTTTATGAGATTATCAAAATATGCAGCTGAGGAAGTGGCAACCGACGAGCTAAAAAGAGATAAGTTTGAAAGAGGCCTAACTCTTGAGATCTGGGAAAAAATTGTAATTAAACCTCCAACTTATAGAGACGTATTGGAAGCAGCACTTTGAGCTGAACAGATTATATCAGAAAGAAAAGTATTGGAGATCAAAGAGAAGGAAACTACAATAATCAAAGTGAATGAAAATTTCTCTTTTAGAAGTATGGGATTTTGACACAGTAGAATAAAGAAACGTGAAGTGAGTCAGGTTAGTTCACTAGAGGAAGGATCAACAACCAACAGATTTAAGCAATCAGAGGAAAGTGAAAGTGTTAATAAAAGTAAATTCGTGGGTGGTACAACAGTTCTAATGTGCAACGAATGTGGAAAATTACATAAGGAAGAATGTTGGAGAACTAAACCAAATGTGTGTTATCATTGTAGATAACCTGGACATTTTATCATAGATTGCCCAGTAAAGAAATAATAAAATAAGTGAAAATATGGGTAAAAATATTATACTTATTTATCATGCTTTTATATTGATAAATATAGATTTTGAACATTCGCATGTTTGTTTATATGGGCGTGCATCCCATATATATATAACTTATTTGAGTAATTATGAGAATATGGTGTGTGTGTGTTCTATGCTTATTGGGATGATATGATTACAAATTTGATAACGAAGTTTCGCATTAAAATAGTAAATGATATGATTAATTTTATTATGAGAAAAGATTAGGATATATAACTACTACATCTTTGTGTTAAAAGAAAAATTGTATATATTGTTATGTCGATTGGCTAAGTGACCATCGATAAAATGGAAAGATAATTATGTTGATTGGCTAAGTGTCCGTCAATAATTCAAATAAGCCAAAATATATTAAGAGTGATGTGATTGTGTGAGAATGGGTTCGACCGGGCATCGATTGTTGAGATTAGGATGTGAGTGTATGAATTCCTATTTTATGTAAAATATTATGAGATGTTATCTCTTATTGTTGAGATGTGTGCAAATATTAAATATGTTTTGAAATGTAAGCTTATGTGAGGTGCACTAAAATGCTATTAATTATACTTATATTCATCTATGTATTAATTTGGTAAATTGTGAGTAATTGTAAGAATGTTGCAAGTGTATATGTGGATATTAATTCATGTTCGGATATAAATGAGATTGATATATTATTGTGAAATATATGATTGAACGAGATAAATATGAAATGTAATGGTATTAGAATTGTGGTTTTAATTGGTATTTATTATGAACTTGAGGTTGGTTTATTGGATATAAATGATGTTATATTTGTAATGAAATGTGAATATAATATGTGATTAAGTCGATTGGCTTTGTGACCATCGACTAGGAGAAATG
>CATIWO010071393.1:0-21665 GCA_949673435.1 Macaranga tanarius | reverse complement strand
TTGTTTATATAGTTTGAGTTGAGCTTTAAAACTCATCTTGTTGTAACACAATCTAATAATAAGATTGGTGTTGGTGTTGAAAATCCTAACTTGGGGATAAGTTAGGTGGAGACGTAGGATTGTTGATAATCTGAACTCCTTAAATCTCTTGTGTTATGGATTAAAATTGTTGATTTAATTTCTGTTTCTTCAATTAATTTTTTTTATCACCCTATTCACCCCCCCTCTAGGGCTTTTCAAATGAGCATCAACAGACGTTATCTGAAGAAATATTTTCCCACTATATGGGAAACTTTAGAAAATGAAATTCTGATGTAAGGCCGTCTTCACAGCCATGTAGGGAAAATGTTTTAGATTAGAATGATGTAAAGCTAACCTACGGCACTTTAGAAAGTTTTCCTTATAGATAGGCCTTAGGGCATGTTCTCTGTAAATACATTTTTAAGAGATTTTAATAAAGAAGGTAGGCCTGTTGGCCACCTTTATTAAGCTATTTTGTCTATTTGGTTGTTGTTTGATACTTAAGTTCCCTAAGGTAATCACAAGCAAAAACCATAAACAGATCACAGTGGTCATCATAGAGCATCAAAAACACAACTTATAGAATGAGTTAAGTATATGGCTATATGGCTATAATGCAAGGAATGATTGCATAATACACACAAATGTAATATGGGGATAGTTAGAGATCTTTACACAAAAAGGCTTTTAGCTTATTTGCAATCCAAACTCAAAGTACCTGTAGCATATATATGTCATGCAAAAGTACAGGAAGTGGAAAAGGAAAGTTATAAAAATTCATCCATCAAAGAAAGAAAATCTGATCATCTACATCCACAAAGTTGGCAGACGTTCAGAGAGATTTAAGCTAAAGATCTCTAATCTGAAGGAACTTACTGGTAAAATCTCATAGGTGATCTAAGTCTAATTTTTTCAATGCGTTCCTTTGATTGCAACAGTCTATGTGTTTTGTCTTAGCTTGTTTCAGGTCATTGCACCATTGCTGGATCTATTCACGACGAGCATCTAAAGAACTCTTAAGAGTCTTATGATGATCAAAGGCCAGCTTACAAGAGTTCTTCAAAGTTTCTCCACTTTCAAATAGAGAAATTAGTTCGGCTCGCTTTTTGGCTAATTTGGCTCATCCTCTATCATATGAGTGGAATCCTTAAGATCTAAAGAAGGCACCCAAATTAGGAAGGTTACTAGCAGATAAAGGAAATGTTTTAGACAAAATGGAAATTACTAATTGGGCAGAGGATTTCTGTTCCTCGCCCAAAGAGGAAACATCAAGCATAAAGAGGCTCCTAAGGGTGGTTTTAGCATGAGACACATCAGATTTTGAAGGGATGACCAAAGTTAAGGAACGATCCATTTTCCTTAAGGAGAGAGTCCTACAAAATAAAAGGGAATTTAATGAAGAATTATTGAAAAACTTATTGTGGCATGTGTTGAGTTTGTTTCTCTAGCAAAAGGAATATCTAAAGAAATACAAGAGCTTTTAATTGTCTCTGCAAAAGTCAGGTGCACACATTCCTCATTATAAGTTTTAATTTTTAATGCACATTGTTCAATAAATTTTATGCTAATATTGTTAGTGATGTGCCCTAGGCCAATTGTATTATGGCCATATTATGACTTTGTCTATTTTTCATCATTGTAATAAAATGACATTTTATTATATTGACTCTATTGAATTCCATGAATGTTTAACTTTATTTAAGATCATTAAGTGTGTGACTTGATAGTAAAACTCTTAGATGGCAAATAAGTTATATTCTAAATCATCCCTAGTCGGTCATTATTGTGGGAAAATAATAAATAAAGACTAGTATGAGGTTGACTGATGATTATGTTTTACTAATCATGTATACGAGATATAAAGTCAAGTCATAGGTACAGAGGATGTACTGGATTAATCCACTATGAGAATACTACATAGATAATTGTTATAAGTTATTCTCATTGTAATGATATAATTGTAGTCCTCTGACTTGAGATCATCATAGAGTCCTACGTGATGAGTTTTATATTTTGACACATTCTAATATTATCTTTAACAGGATGATGTAATAGATTGTGATTGGATATAAAATGAATCATGTGAGGAGTATGAGTGATCAAGAAGAAATTTGTCCCTCACTAATCATAAGGAGGATATCTATGGGCCCCTCAATAAATTAGACTGAATATAAATGCATGGCCATGCTTGAAATCAGTTGATAAGGAGTTATCAATTTTAGTCTAATTGAGATTGAGAAATAATGTGATTAAATTATTAAGGATGACATAAACCATGTCTTATATTCAATCTAAGATATCGTGTACAAAAGGACTGTAATATTATTGTTAAATAGGTTATGTCGGAATACTAACCTTCACATAACTTGGGTAGTCATAATGTCTTGCTAGAGGCTACTTATGACTTATGGCCTACCAATGAGATTAGAGGCTCATTGCCAATATTGTATGAACCTATAGGGTAACACATATAGAACAGACCCAAAACGGATATTGGGCTTATCAGCCAAATTAGATAGTTATCTCTCTTATGTGTAATTAGTTAAAATTTATTTATAGTAATAGTTACCATAATTAAATTTAAAAGAAAAATATATATTTATATATATATATATATATATATATATCTAAAACAGTTTTGGATATTTATATATTTAAATATAGAAATAAAAATAACGATAAAACCAAAAGAGTTTTAGTACTTGTGAAAGACTAAACCCTAATTGATGTAGATAAATATACATATATCACATATAGGGTAAGTAGAGGTCTCTGCATATAATTATTAAAAAAAACACACATTCTTTTGGAAAGAAACGTAGAGAGAAAATTGAGAGAAAGGTGCTAGCACACCAGCATCATTTTGGGGTATTCTGTTCATGTGGATACCGGTAGAGGATGTTGCTCTTTAGTTGCATCTGTATTCTGATAGAAGACAATGAAAGGCTCGAGGTAGGGCGTCACCAGAGTGAACCTCCTCTCTTTCTTCCTACAATCTTACCATTGAACATGTCTTGGTAAGATTCTAGACTCGATTAAATTGATTTAATCCGAACTACTTAGATCTTGGTGGGGGTTTTTAGGGTCGAAATTTTTATTTTCCACTGCGTGATTGTGACCCGGAACCCAACAGTGGTATCAGAGCTGCTTGTAGTTCGATTAAGTTAATTTTGATTATGTGTGTATATATGTAATATTTACATGATCTGTGTTGCATAATTTGAAAAGAAGTTTTCAAAATCCCATAAGAACTATTTTGATTTTTGGAAATTTAATCGATTAGTATTGAAATGGATTAAAGATATTAATTTGATTAATATATGTTTACTAGTAGAATTTGATTAAGTGTTAATCATTGGTGTTAAATTGGTCTAACATGTTCACTGTTAAACTGGGGTTTTTAGAGAAATTGGCGGCTACAGCTCATGCACAGCCATGCAAAAAATCTATATAGCTGTGCCTATGTGCATTCTGTCTACTACAGGTCGAGCACGGCCATATAGAAAAGTCACATGATTGTGCTTGCGAGCAATCTGATTCGCATCAGGTATTGCACGGCCATACAGAAAGTCTGTATAGCCATGCCTGCAAACATGTTATTCATGCCTGGAGGCACACGGCCGTGCAAAAAATTCGCACGGCTATGCCTAAGCTGTAATTGTTTAAATGTTGAACATTTATGAATTTTTAGCTGTAACTCATTAAACGAGTTAAGGTAAATCATTTACCTTCGAGGGCGCTATCCCTGGACCCTACTAGGGGCGCTGCCCCTAGGACCCCACAAGGGGCATTGCCCCTTAACCCCAAGTGGATTCACCTCATAAATCAATTTAGAAATAAATTCTTTATATGTTCCTATGTTTTGTGTGTTAGTGATGTGCCCTAGGCCTATAGTATTATGGCCATATTGTGACTTTGTCTATTTTGCATCATTATAATAAAGAGGCATTTTATCATATTGACTATATTGAATTCCATGAATATTTAACTCTATTTAAGATCATCAAGTGTGTGATTTAATAGTAGAACTCTTAGATGGTAAATGAGTTATATTCTAAATCATCTCTAGTCGGTCATTATTATGGGAGAATAATGAATGAAGATTAGTATGAGGTTGACTGATGATCATGTTTTACCAATCATGTATACGAGATACAAAGTCAAGTTATAGGTACATAGGATGTACTGGATTGACTCACTATGAGAATACTATATGGATAATTATTATAAAATATTCTTATTACAATGATATTATTGTAGTCCTCTGACCTGAGATCATCATAGAGTTCTGCATAATGAGTTTTATATTTTGACATATTCTAATGTTATCTTTAATAGGGTGATTGTGGACACATGGTTTAGCTGGCCTACAAAGACAAGCCCAATAATGAAAGACGACAAAGCCCAATTTGCCAAGGAACTAGATTCAGACCCATTTGTGAGAAAACCCAAAATCATAACCTAAGCCCAAACATTTATTTGTTCATTTTATGAAAAGGGTTGTAATCATTTCTCCTCCCTCCATTTCTTTGTATGATTTTATTGTTGTTTATTATGTTTATGGATGTATGAATGTGCGGACTTAATTAAAAATTACATGAAAATGGATTAATTATACAAACTTAGACCTAATTGTAAAATTTAGAAATTGTTTGAATTAAAACAACTATTTGCATGTAATTAAAGAAATAATTAAGTAATTAAAAATAATAAAATACAAAATACAAACGGAGGCCGATCGCAAGGTCGAGTGGGCTATTTAAAGGCTTATACCCAATTTCCGAACCCAATCTCCGAGGACAGCTACTGGGCTCCCTCCGTGGGACCCAGTTGCTGTAAAAGTGTCCCAAATTTCACTCAGGTGGTGACTCCATTCTCCAACCAAAGCCTGTCAAAAGGCCTAAGTTGTATTCCTAGTGGGCCTTGAGCCCGCACAGTGCCATGGTCGCCGAACACTTGAGTGCATGCTGAACTCCACCGTCTACAGCGGTGACTCCACTGGGGATAGAGAAACTAATTCCAGTGTTTTATGTTTTATTATGTTTAACTATTTAATTATTCCTTCTGTATTTTGCATTCACTACACCATTCACATACTGCGCACATGGTCCCTATTAAACCAACAATGGTTGTTGCTTTACTGCCTGTGTTTCATTCAAACCTGGTGGCGTAGTATATAACTATTATCACTCACAGTGCAGTACAAATAAGTACGTTGCTTGGACCCTTGAGTGGGGAGATGGAAAAAAGTATATAACAGACTGTGGGAGCCTTTGACTTTACCCAACACTCAGCCCATGTAATGTCTTAGCAGCTACCCTTAAGATTTCCTAAATGCATATGTTATGTTGTCATATAGTAGTCTCATCCATAAAGCCCAAGCCCAATAATGATAATCCATTTTAGATCAGGCTTTGTCCTTTTATTATGGCCCATTATATTGGACTTTAGTTTTATGGGAGAGATATACTTCTTATTTATCATGTCTCCAGAGATTTTATATATACGTCGGTTTTATTATTCCCTGTTGATAATTAAAACCCAGGCCAAAAATCTTAAGTAAGAGGTTGACCAATGAACACGTGTGTGTGAAAAATAAGGTTATAAGGCTGTGTTTGAGACCTTATGTGTGTTTGTGTGTTTGTTTGTCTATTTTGTTTAAACCCTTAATAAAAATCTGCATATCATGCATACACGTCATGCATATTTTTGACTCTTTTTCTTACAGAAATAGATCCTCTATCTTTTATTTAGACACGCACCCGCGAAGGTTGATTAATCAGATCTACACCTGTTAGAGCTACTCCATACATTGAAACTGCAACAATATCTGACAATACTGATTTAGAAGCCTTTGGGAGATAATTAAAAGAAGAGACCGCTGCTGATACTAAGAACCTTATCCGAGAAGTGATGGGTAAAATTCTCCAAACAGCTAGGGAAAATAGCCGATTGATCTAGATGAGGGTGAAGCTATAATTGGGAAACCCAGGGATCGGGATGATGATCTTAAAATAGTACTTGCCGATCCTCCTAGGCAAGGATTTCAGACTGCTGCAATCTCTGAAGAACCTAAATGGGCGAAGGAGATGGCAAAAATGAGGTCCCAAATGCAATTACTGATAAGGGATAAGGGTATAGATGCGTCAATAGACTATAGTGATATGGATTTCGACAATTAGGAACCTCTACCAAAAAAGTTCAAGTTCCCAGATATGAAGAAGTATTCGGGCACAGAGGATCCACATCTGCATTTAAAACAATTTATCACTCATATAAAGACAAATGAGCTCACTACACCTCAGATCGTAAAATAGTTTCCATTGTCCTTGGAGGGAGCACCGGTTTGCTGGTATTATTCCTTGGAACCTTATGTGCAAGCTAGTTGGAAAGAATTGTGTGCTGCTTTTGTGAAGCAGTATGAGCTGAACTCACAGATGAAGGTTTCATTGAAAGATTTTCAAAATACTAAGAAAAAGTTCAATGAGTCTTTTATTGATTATCTTACTAGATGGAGGAGCAAGCTGGCACAGATGAGACAGCAACCAGCCGAATCTGATCAGTTGATGCTCGCTATTGATGGGTGTATCCCACCACTTGTTAGAAAGTTGAATGATATGGGGATTAAAAATTTTGAAGAACTCTATAGGTTCGGAGTTCAGAAAGAGACTGATATGGCTCAAGAGAAGAGGTTTTACGGAGGAAGATTTAGGAATAAGGAAGGACCAAGCAACAATGTTCAAATTAATGCTATTGAGCAACCCCGACAACCCCAAAAATTTTCTAATCTTGGAAGGCCCCTCTCAAAAGTCCTTGAGAAGCTCACCGAGAAAGGACTTCTTTGCCCTTTACCACCTAAAGCCCCATTTCCCAATGCCAACCTAAAGTTATTCTGCAACTACCACTAAGTGAATGGACATGACACTGATCAATGCGCCTGCCTTAAACACGACATCCAAGACGTCATTGACTCCGGAAACCAGAAGGCTAAACATGTAAATAAACCCTTTACCAAATTACCAAAATATCCCACCTCTAAACCAACATGTCCTGATGATTGGTACTGGATTGACTGAAGAACAAGTGCTCAACTCTTTCATTAACCTTAAATCTAACCTTGAACCTACCCAACCTATCAAACCAAAAGCCACTTATGAGAGGGGTCTGCTCATGAATATAGTGGATATATGGTCTTCTGATGATGAGGACACTCAATAAGGGATTGATGTATAGGGAGGTGAAAGAGAGTGGATAGTTGAGCATGTGGCGGCAGCAAAAGAGCAAAAAAAGAGTGAACCAATCAAATAAGAGATTGAGTCTAAATAGAAAGTTGAATCTGAGGACAAGGAAAAGCTGAAGAAGGAAGAGCCAAAGAAAAAATTACCTGAGAAGATGGTATCCAACATTTGGGAACTTCTGATGTAGTCCAAGGTTCACCGGGAATGGTCCAAGTTTTACACGAAAGGAAAGTTTCCACTAACACAACCCCTCAACAGTTAGTAAGTTCCTGACGAGGATCTGCCACTTGAAGGGAGAGAGCACTACCGACCTTTGTTCATTAAAGCTGAAATTAAGGGAAATATGACTTGCTGCGTAATGGTTAATAATGGGTCAGCCATAAATGTGTGCCCTCTGAAGATATTACCAAGGCTTAGTCTAACTGCTGCTGATTTGTAACTTACCAATGTGATAATCAAGGCTTATGATGATACTAAAAGGTCGGTCAAAGGCACATTCAAAACCTTGGTTAAGACTGGGCCCATTGAAGCTTGGGTCATCCTTTATGTGATCGACATCCTAGTCACCTTTGTTATACTCTTGGGAAGGACTTGGTTCCATCCCTTTGGAGGAGTTCCCTCCACTCTCCATCAAAAGATCAAGTTTCCTTACGAGGGGAAGGTTGTCACTATTTCGTCTGAATTTGAGGCTGCCATTGCAGCTTTGAAATTAGCTCCCAAGGAGGTTCCTCTGAATCTAGGGTTTGAAGTCTACATGATCTATAAAGACTCCATGGAAGAGAAGGTGTTGAATATACTAAAATGGATGAACTTTATTCCTAGATTGGGATTGGGAAAGAATTATACTGGACAACCCGAGTTTATGTAAGCTAAGTTGTAGATTTTAAAGCATGGACTTGGTTATCAATGAGGAAAAGATGGGCCCAATAGTAAAGAAGAATGAACACTCTGGGAAAGGTTTATAAAGGAAGGAAATTATATTACCTACAAAGGAAAGCCTGAGCCTTTATTTCTGAAAGGGAGGAAGGTCCCTGGGTTTGAGATCTTTGTGGATTATCTGGGTGAGAAGGGTACGGATGAGCCAACACTAGAGGAGCTGATAGTGGATAAAGAGCTTGCTGCTGCTGTGGAATATAAGAAGGGTGCTGAAGGTACTGCTGTTAACAAGGACTCCAAAGGTAAGGGGATTATTATCGAGGGAATAAAGATTGCTGCTAAAAATATGAGTCTGAGCGAGGATGCTACTGTGGACTTGGAGACCTTTGTCTAGAACTCTTTTATTGATACCTTTTGTGATGACTTTGATATTTCTCTTGCTAGTTTATTTAAACTTGATGATTTGTTCTTTTCTAAGGTTGATGCAATAAAATCTGATTTTGGTTACTTATGTGATGTCTTACCTAATGGTTATGTTTATTGTGATGATCATTTCATGCATATATTTGACATTAATTCTACACAAACTACTATGTTTAACTTAGGCACAATTTAAAATCCTAAAAACATAATAATTACTTTTGATCTTTCTCCTGATGAGAGTAAAAAATGAAAGAATTGTTAATAAGAAGATAGAAAGTATTTGCTTAGGGCTGTGAGGATATGCTGGAGATAGATCACGAGATTGTGGAACATGAGATCCTTAATTATCCTCACATCACACCAGTCAAGCAGAAAAGAAGAAGGTTGAGACCAGAATGGGCACTCCCGATTAAAGAAGAAGTTGAGAAATAGTGGAAGGTCAGATTTCTTGAAGTAGTCGATGATACGAAGTGGCTTACTAACATCGTACTGGTACCGAATAAGGACAGAAAAGTGAGGATGTGTGTCGATTACCGGGACTTAAACAAAGCCTGCCCTAAAGATGATTTCTTCTTGCCTCACATTAATACACTGGTAGATAGCACAGCCTCGAGTGCTATGTACTCCTTCATGGATGGGTTCTCAGGATACAATCAGATAAAATGGCTGAAGCAGATAAGATGAAGACCTCATTCATAATCGAGTAGGGGATTTACTATTACTTAGTGATGCCATTTAGATTGAAGAATGTCAGGGCAACATACCAACGGATGGATACTACTTTACTGCATGATATGATTCATAAGGAAATTGAGGTATATGTGGATGATATGATGGTCAAGTCTTCCACCAGAGAAGAACACTTTGAAGTTCTAGATAAGTTCCTGGGTAAAGCTGAAAAGTTCAATTTGAGACTAAATCTAAAGAAATGTGTATTCGGGGTTGCTTTAAGTAAACTATTGGGCCATATAGTTAGCAAAAGAGGGATAGAGGCCGATCCGAATAAGGTGAAAGCTATCAGTGAGATGCCAGTACCAAAGACAGAGAAAGAAGTAAAAGGGTTCATTGGATGGTTACAGTACATCAGTTGGTTCATTGCCAAGTTGACTACAGTTTGTGAGCTGATATTCAAGCTTCTCAGGAAGAATCAGCCAGTAGTTTAGGATGATCGATGTCAGTAGGCTTTTGAGGCAATCAAGAGGTACTTAATGAAGCCACCTGTGTTACAACTACCAAGACTAGGAAAATTATTAATTTTGTACTTAGCAATTGAGAAGGAAGCCGTGGGGGCAATGTTGCTATAAGAGGATAAAAATAAGGTGGAGCATGTTGTGTATTACTTGAGTAAGAAGTTTCTGCCTTATGAAGTCAACTACAACTTGGTAGAAAAGACACGTCTATCAGTTGTGTGGGCAACTAAAAAGCTTCGACATTACTTTCAGTCTTATAAAATTTAGGCTGTCTCCAAGCATGATCCTCTAAAATATCTCCAACAGACTCCTTCGCTCGTAAGAAAATTGGCGCGGTTATTGGTCTTACTCACGGAGTTTGACATTGAGTATTTGTTTAGAAATGTGGTCAAGGGAAGGGCCGTTGTAGACTTTTTGCACAGAATCCTATAGATGACGATCAGGAATAGGAATTAGAATTTCTTGATGAGTATTTAAGAGCTATCGAGATACAGGGCTGGCACATGTACTTTAATGGAGCTGTTAATAGTAAGGGGGCAGGGGTTAGAGTAATCCTAGTCACACCTGAAGGTGAGATGATTCTTATGGCCAAGAAACTGGAGTTCGAAGTGACTAATAACCAAGCAGAGTATGAGGCATATATATTCAGGCTGGAAGCCTTACGAGATATCAGTGCAGAAGAAGTAATAGTGTTTAGGAATTTGATGTTAGTAGTGAAGCAGGTTTCAAAGGAATGGGAAGTTAAAGAGGATAGGCTGAGGCTTTATGTGAATTACTTGGCCACTGTAACTCTTTCTTTCAATCAATGTAAATTTATACATTTATCTCGGGAGGACAATCAAGTTGCAAATGCTCTCACTACATTAGCATCGATGTGGGAAAATGGTGCCAAGTCTCCAGCAAAGCCTTTGATTTTAATGAAGTCTAGAACTCCGTGTCATGAAAAACTAAAAGTGATGTCAATGGGACCGGTGGAAAAGCCATGGTTTTATGATTTGCAGAAGTACCTTAAGACTGGTTAGTTTCCAAAAAATGCAGATAAAAAGGAAAAGACATCCTTGAAAATGCTATCTAGACAATTTATCAGTCATCTTGGTATGTTGTACAAAAGAATGCCAACTGGGATGCATTTACGATGTGTGGATAAGGAAGAAGCTCAGACGATCATGGAAACTGTGCATCAGGTGTTTACGGACCTTATATGAATGGAATGGTGTTGGCTAAAAAAATAATACGTCAGGGATACTTTTGGTTGGCCATGGAGTCGGATTATGTCAAATTTATGAAAAAGTGCCATAATTGTCAAGCCTATGGGGATTTTAGTCATCTTCCTTCAATGGAACTTCAAGGATTGACATCTCTGTGGCCTTTTACAGCTTGGGGAATTGACATAATTGGGGAAATAAGACCAATAGCATCAAATAGACATCAGTGTATTATGGTGGCAGTAGATTACTTCTTTAAATGGGTCGAGGCTGAATAATACAATGCAGTCGGGTTAAAATAAATGGCAAGATTCATAGAGAGGAATATAATCTATAGATATGGGTTGCCTCATTATGTTGTGACTAATAATGGGGTAAATTTCAATTAAAAACTGCTGCGTTACTCCGACATTACAAGATAGAGCATCACCGGTAATCTCCCTATCGACCTCAAGCTAATGGCATAGTTAAAGTCGTAAATAAGAACATCAAGAGGATCTTGGCTAAGATGATTGTGAATTATAAGGATTGGACTGAATATTTATAGTTTGCATTATGGGGGTATAGAACGACTGCAAGAACATCTACCGGGGTTACACCATATTCATTGGTATATGGATGCGAAGCAGTGCTGCCAGTAGAAGTGGAGATCCAATCTCTAAGGGCCCTGCTAGAAATGAAGATTCCTGAGTACTAATAGGTGGAAAGTAGATTGGAACAGTTGACATTATTATATGAAAAGAGATTAAAGGCCATGTACCATATGCAGTTGTATCAGAAAAAATTTTAAAGAGCATACAATAAGAAGATCAAGCCGGGGAAGATAAAGGAAGGTGAATTGGTATTAAAACACATAAAGCCACTTCTTATGGATCCAAGGGGTAAATTCAAGCTGAACTGCGAAGGTCCCTACCTCGTGAAGAAGATATCTCAAAGGGTGCGGCCATTTTATTCGATCTGGAAGGGAATGAGTTTAAAAATCCCATCAATCTGGATAAGCTCAAGAAATACTTTCTGTAAAGTTTCGATAGGGAGAAAACCTCAAAAAGAGACTATATAGGTAAAAGTTAGAGATAAAAAAATCCTACTAAGTTGAAAACTCCGTAAAGAAGCGGCTTAGGCAAAATTAAAGGGTAAGTAAAAGGTGAGAGAGAGAATAAAATAGTTAGTTGGAAAACTTGCAAGGGTAAGCCACCCAACGACGAGAGAAATGTCAAGAAGCAATTTATATATACAATTGTACTTATTTTAAATAAAAAGGCTTGCTTTTATTTCTGTCAAATATTGTATTACATGCTTATTACAGCAGGCTTAACTAAAAGGTAAGAAATTATATAAGACAAGTTGAGGTTAATTAAGTTGCTAAAACTAAAGAAGAAAATAAGTCTAAGTCCTTTTCCTTTTTTTTCTCATTTCTTACAAACTAATCCTAAATAAATCCCTAGTCTTTTGATGCATGATAAATTTATGTTGTTCTGTCTATTGAAATTTGATCCAAGCCTTGTAATGATCATCTGTGGTAATGTCTTCATCCAACGAGATGCCTCGTCTAATGGTACGATGTGGCCAAGTCGCTGACATGTTCTCCACCAAATTCTAAGTCAAAGGGCCAGGTTGGAAACCATGAGTGGGCTCTACAATCATTTACTTTTCTCCGTACTAGCGGCAAAGTCGAATGGGATAGTAAAATGAGTAGAAGTTCAAACCGGCAAGAGGAATATAATAAGTATATGTCCTAGTAGTCACATGTCTGATATTCCACTAAGGACACATCTACTGAGCTCCAGTATCTTGAATGTTAGCTAACCATTCTTTTAAATCAGCCGAAAGTTTCTGCAATGGATGAGTCCGTATCTGCTTAGGCTTATACTTGGCAACATTCCGAGGGGGTGCCAATAGCTTTATTTTTTCCTGTAGCCAGATCTGCAAAACATAGAGAAGTTAGAAAAAAAATAAAAAATAAAAAAATAAAATTATGTACCTCTAGTAATATAGGACTCCCGGCAAAGCGATGCGTCACGGGCATGTTGTCCAACCCAATCAGAGTCTCAGCAAGAATAACCAGCATAGGATTGAGTCCGGACTCTACTTGGTCAAGGATTTGCATGATTATGAAATCACAGTCACCTGAAGGAGAAACCAGCAAGAATTGAGCATATAGGTAGAAAGAAATCATCCATGGCCAGTACACTTCATTGCTATTGACAGCAACAGCAACCTTCAAAAAATAGTCAAAAATTATCCCATTATTCGAGACATGTGTCAGAGAAGAAGAATGAGAGATTTTAAAAAGATAGGCCATCTATTGCTGAACAGTTCCCTCATCTGGTTTGTCAACCGATGGCACCGCAATCTATTTAGAAGAATCATCTAGGAAGGCCAAAATTGCTCCAAATTCTTCAGGCAGGGGGCAGATTTCAAAATTATTGAATCTAAAAATATGATTCCGTGGAACCCAGAGCTGGGCAACAGTGTGCAGGAGTGGGTAGTTGATTTTGCTTAGATGAAGAGATCTGAAGACTGACAAATGAAAAAGGTTTAGTTTTTGCTAGGTTTCTCTATCCAAGCTTTGTAAGATGGGTCGAATCAATTTCAAGTTATGCTCTGACATATTTTTAAGAAGGTTTAGGGTTTTCTAGAGAGGAATAGAATGATGTGGGGCATATTTATAAGCTTTTGGAATGGGCAAAATCAGAAAATCTCAGAATTAATGCCACAGAGGCACAGCCACACTGTAAAGGCACACACCTCTCTGCTTTTAAAATGTGCACCTCTATGATTCAGAGACACATGATGTTATGATATAGAGGCGCATGCCTTATCATTAGAGGCACACGCCTCTATAGTGCAGAGGCGCACGCCTCTTTTCAGTTTTGGCGCCTCTGTCTTAAGAATTATGGATATATATTCATTTTGGTGGAAAATTGACGCGAAATTGGTTGAAAATGCTTGTGCAATTGAGTATAGAGCAGAATTTTGTAAAATGAAATGCAAACACTGAAATAAAAATGCATCTTTCATATCCAATCCAAAATCAGTCTATACAAAATTAATAGAAATTTCTTAAATCCCTACAAAAGATCCTAAAAAAATCTACCCCTACCCCTAATAATCTCTAGTCCTACAGTCTAATTCTGCTCAGACTCTGTCTCCTCGTCATCTTCCTCATCCTCACCAATGACCTCATCCTTGGTGTCCTCGTCACCATCAATATCATCCTTAGCATCCGAGACACCAGGAAATGGGGAAGTACCAGCAGCAAGAGTGTCCCCATTATCTGCCTTCAAATCATCCTCATCATCTCCACTCGCAACCTGGAGGTCAGCCAGCTGTCACTTAAGTGAAAGGATCCGGGAATCCAAGCCTGCACAGTATGCCTGGCCAAATAAAAGGGAAACAAGTAAGTAAATACCATAAAAGAATGCATACATGTAGAATAGGATGAATGACATACCCTCCACTCCTCTGAAATCTTGAATATGAGATCTCGTTGGGCTTCAAGTAAGACATATATGTGCTCCTTCTACTCTTTAGGAATCTGCAGGTACAAAGGTTCGAACAATGTCAATAACGATGTTTTATATAGCAAGCCAAAAGTGATAAAAAGCATAAATTATAGTCACATGAGTAGCAGTAAGAGGTACAGGTGATAGAAAGTCCTCGGGGTTTGGTGTCAGGATAGGTCGAGATAACCTCCCACTAGTGCTCCAATATCTGGCAGTAGGCTCTGGGAGATAAGGAAAGGCATCGTGTGAATAAGAAGGTCCAACATCAGGAGTCCTACATGTGGGGGCAAGTGAAGTGCTCGGGCCAGCATCCGAAGTCCTCTATGGTGGGGCATAAGAAGAGCTGGGTCTATCATCAGCAGCAAGAGAATGGATTTGAATTCGCTATACAGAATGCTAACCCGAAGGTGGAGATCTAGAATTAGAAGATGATAAAGCAATGACTAAAGCATGTGGTCATAAAAGGGAATAACATATACCTAAGTGGCTAGGCCAGGCAATGGAAGCTGAGGTAGCAACTGATCCCTGATAAATATCCTATAAATGCCAGGCTGACGTACAGCAATCCGATGACCAGCAGGAGATCCCGTCAAGGCTTGAGCTAAGTCCTCTCCGCTCAATGTATGTGCCCAAAATATGATAGGAGGAGCTATAGGAACATGCCTCTGACCAGGACCCGTGGTCCACTCATATTCTTGCTCTCTTAAATAGAACATCCTCTGAAAGGGCCCTACAAGAAGGATACTCTTCTTAGCCCATGGTCTGGAGTGAGTCATAGCCTCAATCCAGCTCTTAATAGGCCCCCAAGGAAACCTCATAACCTGATTATAAAATACATAAGGTAAGTTGGAATTTTACATGTGTGAATAAAATTCTAATTTGTTTTATTTTCTTTGTAGGTTTACCTCATTCTAGGAGAGGCTACTAAGATAGACACGATGAAGATGGACCTGAGACATCTCCCACCTCCTTGTGTGGCTAGAACCCCATCAGCTCAATAGGGGAAAGGTCCCAGCAGAAGGCATCACTCCTTGTATCAAGTGCATCTCTAATCCCCACACCTGCAAGATAAAGAGGGTTATGAAAAAGAACACATAGAGTTAACCAAAAAGAAGAGAGAGTGAAGAGCTGAGACTGACATAGATGGAGTGCCAAAAGCCGCATAGCCGACGAGCCCCTCAGACAAACTCGTCCATGCTCCAATATAAATATACGATGGTAGCAGATCCCCAGTCATACATGTGGATGAGATCCACATTTTGAAGAGCCATCAAAAGGATGAGATCCATTAAGCTGGCTACATCGCAGAAGAGGGTGGTGCCCAATAGATAAAAGATAAAGGCTTGGACCACCTGGTCAATCTCTCACGGGGTGGTGATGTCCTCTGCCCTGATGTCAAAATAGTGTGCAAGAATCAAGTTGAACTTGACTGTATGGTTCGCCTTTATGGCAGGAACCATACCCAATAATCACTCGATATAATATGCACGGGCAGGACTCATAGGCTCCAGATGCTGATCGAATGGAATCGACTCATCAGCACAAGCCACCCCAGTAATCGCCGTAAAAGTAACTAGGTCTAGTGTCAACTTGCTGACTAGCAGATGGAAGGTATGCATCAAATCCATCCACCACTCCATCAAAGCATACATGCCATTGAGGTCATGGCGACCAACAACGGTGGGCAGTGCAAGGATAAAAGGCTCGAAGCCTATCTCCCTGATCCTACTTGAATCACCTCAGTCATATTACTGTACCACTCACGGGCCCCGGTAACATTACCGGCACCCTTCAGAGAATACTAGTCGAACTGCAGGGAGTATCAAATAAGTTTTTAATTTTTGCATTTAAGATGGATTAATAAAAATAACAAGTCTAGCATTTCAACCATAGAGGCGCACGCCTCTATGCATAAAGGCGCATGCCTCAAAGTAGAGATGCATGCCTCTGGCATAGAGGTGCATGCCTCTAATCGTAGAGACATACGTCTCTGTGAAGCGAAAATGCCATACCCTTTTAACCCACCTCTCAAAGGCGCATGCCGCCTCTCAAAGGCGCATGTCTCGTCACAAAGGCACACGCCTTACTGATGAGACGCATGCCTCAATAAAAAGGTGCACGCCTTTACGACGTGGGAGACCGAGAGTTTTAATCCTAAATGATTCAATTTTACCTAGTTTTCTATCATTTTTTGATTGATTAAGCATGCATACGCCTAAATCTAACTGGCCCAGTTCTATTTTTGAAGAAAAAGTAGGTAAAAAATGACTAACCACTCATGTAGCCCGCGAACAGACTTGGGTGCGAAGAGAAGGCATGAGAGGGATGACTCTATCTGAATCCAGGCCTAAAGAACGAGGTGCCTGAGCCTCGGGAGCGACAGCAGGCCATGCTAGAAGGTCGAGTGTATACTCGAGTGCAGGATCCATCGTAGCAGAATGAAAGAATTTATGTTTGAAAGGAAGAAGAGAAATGGGCGCAAACATTTGAATAAAGAAATTGAAAAGGATTTGAATTTATATAGATTTGGTAAATTACCAGTTTGGCCCTTTACATGAAAACTACCTTTTGATACCTGAAGTTTTAAAAGCTGACTAATACATTGAATTTACATTTGCAGGATGTACGAAATCAAAAATTGAAGCCTCTTGGTTCGGACACCAAAGTAGGACGGTGTTTCCAAAAATTGAAGCCTCTTGTTTCGGACACCAAGATAGAATGACGACCCCAAAAATTGAAGCCTCTTGGTTCGGACATCAAGGTAGGACAACGACCTCAAAATGAAACCTCTTGGTTCGAAAACCAAGGTAGGACGGTGACCTTAAAATGAAGCTTCTTGGTTCGGACACCAAGGTAGGACGGCGACCTCAAAATAAAGCCTCTTGGTTCGGACACCAAGGTAGGACGGTGACCAAACTACACCTCTCGGGTTGTACCCCGAGGATGACGGTGCACAATTGAATCTCAGGATTCATAAATATCTTTTTACTTTATTTCATGCATGTTGTTTTTTAAAAAAATTGAACTGAAAACTTGCATTTTAAGCGGTTTTTCAAAAACTAAAGGGGCAAACTGTGGACATATAGTTTAGTTGACCCACAAAGATAAGCCCAATGATGAAAGATGATAAAGTCCAATTTGCCAACGAACTGGATTCAAACCCATTTGTGAGAAAGCCCAAAATCATAACCTGAGCCCAAACACTTAACCCAATAGATCAAACCCAAGAAACCAACCCATGTAGCTCAAACCAAGCGAAAGCCCATTAGAGCCCTTCTTCTTAGAGGCGCACACCCCTTTAATATAGAAATGCACGCCTCTTTGGTGTAGAGGCACACGTCTCTGTCAACAGAGATACACGCCTCTATGATACCTGGAGAAAAAAATAATAACGGCATTACGTGGATTACTCCACGTTCTACAACGGGAAGAGAGGAAGACATGGGTTTAATGCCCATTAATAGAGAAAGATTCCTCTATAAAAGAGAGAGGAGGGCTCTGAAGTGGGGGGGTTGGCAATAATAAGCCTAAAAACATAGAAGAATCACAGCCTGAAAAACACAGAAAAAGCCAAAAAATAAAAAAAACACCAAAACCAAAAATCAAGCAAGTGAGGTTTGAATTTGAAGGGCTAGAAGTAAAAAGGCAACCCAGAATCGATCTGAGGGAAAAACATTTTCAAAAATCAAGCTTCACAGTAACTCTTCTTTCCTCTTTTGAATTTAAATTCGATTTTACTTTTCTTTACTTATTCTTGTCTTTTGTTATTATAGCATGCGTTTCAAGTTTATGTAGAGGTTTAATTTATTTATGAATCATTTTTTGTTAATTTAAATTATTATTTGTGCTGTGTAATTATTATAAAAATGTGAACTTTATCTCTGTTCTGAACCAGAGGGCGTGCGCTTCTTCGTTGAGGCAGATGTCCCTATGAGAATGTGCACGCCTTTGAACATATAAGCACACACGCCTCTAAAATTTTTTTAAAAAAATTAGACCGTTATAGTGACATGCGCTCGATGAGCAGAGGTGTGCATTTTACATCATAGAGGCGCACGCCTATGTAATACAGAGGCGTGCACCTCTGTGTTCCAGAACAGTATTTATTTATTTTCCTCCTTTTTTGTTTAATTAATGTTTTTAATGACTTCATGTTGAATGTTTTAATCTTTTATTGTGTGTTCTGACAAGTCTGTAATTTAGTTCTTTTAAATTTATTTAATTGTTTATTAATTATTGTTATTTTCTTTTAAAAGTGGGTTGTAATAATTTCTCCTCCCCCTATTTCTTTGAATGTTTATTCCTGTTTTTTATTTGTATGTATTGGGTTGTAATTCATTTCTCCTCTCCCCATTTCTTTGCATATTTTATTGTTTTATTTATTTATTTATTCATTTTATGAAAATGGTTGTAATCATTTCTCCTCCCTCCATTTCTTTGTATAATTTTATTGTTATTTATTATGTTTATGGATGTATGAATGTGCAGACCCAATTAAAAATTACATGAAAATGGATTAATTATACAAACATGGACCTAATTGTAAAATTTAGAATTTATTTGAATTAAAATAACCATTTGCGTATAATTAAAGGAATAATTAAGTAATGAAAAATAATAAAACACAAATGGAGGCCGATCGCAAGGTTGAGTGGGCTATTCAAAGGCCCATACCCAGTTTCTGAACCCAATCTCTGAGGACGGCTGCTGGGCTCCCTCCGTGAGATCCAGCTGCTGTAAAAATGTTTCGAATTTCATCCGGATGGCGACTCCATTCTCCAACCAAAGCCTGTCAAAAGGCTTAAGTTGTATTCCTAGTGGGCCCTGAGCCCGCACAGTGCCGTGGTCGCCGAATACTTGGGCACGCGCTGAACCCCACCGCCTACAGTGATGTAATTAATTGTGATTGGATATAAAATGAATCATGTGAGGAGTATGAGTGATCAAGAGAAATTTATCCCTCACTAATCTTGAGGAAGATATCTATGGGCCCCTCGATAAATTAGACTGAATATAAATGCATGGCCATACTTGAAATCAATTGATAAGGAGTTATCAATTTTAGTCTAATTGAGATCGAAAAATAATTGAATTATTAAGGATGACATAAACCATGCCTTATATTCAATTCAAGATATCGTGTACAAAAGGACTGTAATATTATTGTTAAATAGGTTGTGTCGGATTACTGACCTTCACATGACTTGGGTAGTCATAATATCTTGCTAGAGGCCACTTATGACTTATAGGCTACCAATGGGATTGGAGGCCCATTGCCAATGTTATGCGAACCTACAGGGTCACACACATAGAACAGACCCAAAATGGATATTAGGCTTATCAGCCCAATAAGATAGTTTTCTCTCTCATATATATTTATTGATAATTTATTTATGATAATTCTTATCATAATTAAATTTAAATATATATATATATATATGGATATAGATCCTTTTGGATATTTATATATAAATATAAAATAAAGATAATGATAAAACCAAAAAGAGTTTTGGTACTTGTGAAAGACTAAACTCTAGGAGATATATATATGGATATATCATGTAGGAGTTTAGTGGAAGAGAGTTCTTTGTACATCATTATTTACAAAATATGTTCCTTTAGAGAAAAAAACACAGAGAGAAAATTGAGAGAAAGATACTAGCATACCAACTTCATTTTAGGGTATTCTATTCGTGTGGATACCGGTAGAGGATGTTGCTCTTGGCTACATATGTATTCTGATAGAAGACAATGAAAGGCTCGAGGTAGGGTGTCACTGGAGTGAACCTCCTCTCTTCCTTCTTATAATCTTACCTTTGAACTCGTCTTAGTAAGATTCTAGACTCGATTAAATTGATTCAATCCGAACTACTTAGATCTTGGTAGGGGTTCTTAGGGTCAAAATTTTTTATTTTTCACTGCGTGATTGTGACCCGGAACCCAACAGTGGTATCAGAGCCGCTTGTAGTTTAATTAAATTGATTTTGATTCTGTGTGTATGTATGAGATATGTGCATGATTTGTGTTACATGATTTGAAAAAGGGTTTTCAAAATCTTATATGAACTATTTTGATTTTGGTGATTTAATCGATTCGTATTGAGACGGATTAAAGATATTAATTTGATTAATATATGTTTAACAGTAGAATATGATTAAGTGTTAATCATCGATGTTAAATAGGTTTAATATATCACTGTTAAAATAGGGTTTCTCGATGGGATTGGCAGTTACAGGTCATGCACAACCGTGCAGAAAGTCTGTATGGTCGTGCCTATGTGCATACTATCCGTAACAGGTCACACGGCCATGCCTGTGAGCAACCTAATTCACATCAGGTATTGCACGGCTTTGCAAAAAGTCTGCATAACTGTGTTTGAAAGCATAATTGTTTACGCCTAGAGGCACACAGCCATGCAGAAAATTCGCACGGCCGTGCCTATCCTTTACTTGTTTAAATGTTAAACATTTTAGATTTTTAGTTGTAACTCATTGAACGAGTTAAGGTAAATCATTTACCTTCAGGGGCACTGCCCTCGGACCCCGCTAGGGGCGATGCCCCTAGGACTTCGCAAGGGGCATTGCCCCTTGACCCCAACTAAATTCACCTCATAAATTAATTTGGAAATAAATTGTTTATATGTTCCTATGTTTTGTGGATATTGCATGATGCTAGGCATGGACTATGTAATGATATTTTCTTTATTTATATGTTATGTATGTGATGCTATGCATATGATGATATGTTTGTAATGCTATACATAATGCTATGTATGAGTTGATGTGCATATAATGGTATGTTTGTGATACAACACTATATTAATTAATGAGTAAAACCCTCAACTGATAGTAAGTTATAAAATGCCTTCCATAAATCAACACTAATCAAGACCTGGATTGCTATATATAGGTTCTGCCAAAGCAGAGTGTATTAAGCCATTTGGGTAAGGCAAGATGGAATAATGGTGATATCCATATGTTTAAAATGGTTAGAATTAACTAGGTTATCAAAACGGTTTTGGACCTAGGGCATTAATATGGGATTAGTCAAGACATGTGATGTCAAATCCCATAGGTATCCAAGAGTTACATAAGATGTAATTGGTAAAGTTTTGCCTACCTAAATAATCAAACTTTAGGCGATAAGCCAAAGCTTACTTAAAGTGAGATGAAATATGGATCTTGGCCCACTATAATTGCAATTTTT
>CATIWO010071387.1:0-10524 GCA_949673435.1 Macaranga tanarius | reverse complement strand
GTTTAGTTTATAGTAGAAGTGATACTTGGCTTGAAGTTAGAAGAGCAAGGCTTCTTGACATCATTGAAAAGGGGTTTTTCTTGTATCACTCTCTTTTATTTATTATAATGTTTAGAATTGTTTTCATTTCTTATTTATTTTCTTTTCTCTTTAACATGAGTAGCTAGATCTTTTCTAGGGTTCTTATTCTAAATTAACCATGTACTTATTATGATTATGTTAGGTTGCTAGATTTAATTCATTGGTTGTTGTTGAATTCAATGTCGTTTTAGGACTGATCAACCTAGAATTGAATCAACACTATAGGCTTAATCGAGATATAAGTTCTGTAGGAAATGGTAATAACCTATTGATTGCTTAATTAGTTGAGAGACAGTTAAGTGGATTAATATTGATTAAAGGTTGTGTATTAAAATTGGTTTTAAAAGACATTAGGTTGGTGAGAGCCGTCAAACTTAGTGTTGATTAATTTTGATTTAATCATAGGTTTATCTGAGAGGAAGATCTATGGTTTCTAAGATCCCTTCAAAATGAATGAAAATTAGTATAGACCTAGTTGTGTAATCAATCCTTTGAAATGGTAAATTGGGAATAAGGAACCCTAGCCTTTAAAATTTGAATTGAATTTGTGTTTTTACTTTTCTTAATTTAGTTTCATTTCCTTAAAATTACAAATTCTATTTCATTGTCTGAACAATCAAACATTGTGAGTACTACAGTATTCAACCCCAAATCTCTGTGGGACGATATCTTTATTTACTACTTGATACGATTCTGTACGCTTGTGGATTAGTACACATCACTAATACAAGGATATGTTATTATATTAAATATCCACTAATATATACTTACTTGACAGTTAACTTGTAGTAAATAGAATTTATATTATGGTATAATCAGATAGAGTTGGTAACAAATAATTACTGTTATTAGTAATTAAGAGAATTTAAATTTTATTGTTATGCGATTCTTTCTGGATTGAGAGGTAATATCCATATTACTATTAATTCTTTAGTTAATTATACTAATGGAATTGGTAGTATTGGGGGTGTTACATTTAATTAGTATTAGAGCCTAGGTTATTAGGTTATGTAGATACTAAGAAATATTGTGTTAGATGTGTAGATAGTAAGAAATATTAGGTTGGTGGATCTTGATTTTTGGAATGTGTATATTGAGATGATGAGAATTACTAAAGTCTTGTGATTTTATTTTTAGAAGATGGTAAGAACTAGAGGAGGATTAATAGAAGGTAGAGGTCATGGACAAGGACATAGTAGGGGTAGAGGTAGAGGCAGAGGACATGAAGTCCAACTAGATAGAGTCATGCTAGTTGAGTTAGCTAATATTGCTAGTAGGAGTAGAATATTTCAGAAAGAATCAGCTCCATCTTCAGCCTCAATTGGCAATGAGAGAGATGATATACTGGATGTTTGAATAGATAGTTTGCAAGGTATCTCTACTTCAGCTGCCTCAGCATCGATCTTTGAGCATGTACCTAGAAGGGTGAGGAATTTTTATCAAGCACCACCACCGGTGATGCCCATGAATGTGCCAAACTAAACGCAGCCTTGGTAGTACATATAGATGTTATTGATTTGGCTCGTATGATGGTGATAGTGATGTTAGAATGAGAAAGATATAGGAAGCCTGGAGATATTATTGAACATATAAAGAAGTGCGGAGCTTATAATTTCCATGGTACTTTGGACCCATAACAGGCAGATAGGTTGGTCAAAACTATGGAAAAGGCCTTCAATACGTTACAATTTAGCGACGAAGAGAAAGTAAATAACGTGTCTGGCCTAATGTTTGAAAAAGTAGATGATTGGCTGACAAGAGTGAAAAATTTGTATGGGGAAGCTTTCACATAGCAGATGTTCAAATAGGAGTTTGGTAGGGAGTACTTAACTGTGACTTTCCAAAAGCAGAGGAAGGCTACTTTAGTGAATTTGGTATAAGGATAAATGTCAGTCAGAGAATACACTGACAAATTTGAAGACTTGTATCAATATGCGAAAGACATTTACCCTACTGAGGAAGTAAAGAGTGAAAAGTTCCGAGATGGCTTCCATGTGTCTCTGAGAGGAAAGTTAAACCTCTATGCTGGAATAACTTTTCGAGGTTAGGTGGAAAAAGCTATGGAATAGGAAAGATTGGAAAAGAAGTTGGAAACTACCAATCGGGTAAGATCTCATCAGGAGGGATCTTCAAGGCAACCCTAGAGGGGTAATAACAATCAGAAGTCAAGATTTAACCCCTATTCAAAGAGTAATGTACGGTCAAGAGAAAATGTTCAACTATAGGGTAGCTAGGTGTCCGTGAGACAACCAACGCCTTTTTTCAGACCAAATAACTTTGGAAATATTCCAAGAGGGGAAGAAGTAATGCCTTGGTGTAACTTATACAGGAAGCATCACATGGATTTTTGTGGTCAGAGCAATGTGAGATGCCTCAAATGCAATGAATTAAGACACTATTCTCGGGAGTGCTCCAAGAGTATGGTAGGGGAACCCTCAGTACAAGGGTCAAATGCCCCGAAACCTGGAAGAGCAGGAAGACCTCCTATTACTGCAAGAACTACTGGCACTAGAAGCGAGGCCAGTAGAGCTCCACAGGCTCATGATAGACCTTTAAGACAAATCAACATACCAAGTAATGTTCAATAAGTAAAGATTTACGCAGTAACTGAGAAGGATGTCGAGAATGCATAAGATGTAATTAAAGGTACAATTTACCTTTACAATAAGTTAGCTTATGTGTTAATTGATCTTGGTGCAACATTCTCATTTATATCATCTATATTTTTCCTGCAAAATAAGCTAGAGTTAGCTGATAGAGATGAACCAGTGTTAGTTAGCATGCCTATAGGAGTCAGTGTGATTTGTGATAAGGTTATTAGAAATTTTACAGTAAAAATAGGAGAAGATGTATTGGAATAGGATTTTCTGCCCTTACCCCTAAGTGATTTCGATGCCATATTAGGTATGGATGGGCTAAGTCACTATAGAGCGAATGTTAATTATTTTGAGAAGCGAGTAATTTTTGAAAGGGAAGATGGTGGAAAGATTTATTTTGTGGGAGAAAATAGAAAGTCTTCGACTAAGATAATTTCAACTATGACAGCTATGAAGTATCTTAGGAAGGGGTATGATACTTATTTGGCTGTTGTGGTGGATGAAAAGAAAGAGGAAGTAGAATTAAAGAGAGTACCGATAATAAATGAGTATGAAGATGTGTTTGCCGAGGAATTATTGGGATTGCCACCTGAAAGGGAAATTAAATTTAAAATTGAGTTGTTACTGGGTACAACACCCATATCTCAGGCTCTATATAGGATGGCACTAGCAGAATTGAAGAGTTAAAAGTTCAGCTGCAGGAATTATTAGATAGAGGCTTCATTAGACCAAGCTTTTCTCCATAGGGAGCATCGATGTTGTTTATAAAGAAGAAGGATGGGTCAATGAGGTTGTGTATAGACTATAGGTAATTGAATAAGGTTACTGTTAGAAATAAGTATCCATTATCGAGGATAGAAGATTTATTTAATCAGCTTCAGGGAGCCACGGTATTTTCTAAGATAGATTTGAGGTCAGAGTATCATCAATTGAAGATTAAGGAGTCCGATGTTCCTAAAACTACTTTTAGGACAAGATACGGACATTATGAGATTTTAGTAATGCCATTTGGGCTAACTAATGCACCGATATCATTTATGGACTTGATGAATAGAATGTTCAAACCTTATCTGGATAGGTTTGGAATTATATTCATCAATGATATTTTAGTGTATTCTAAATCTATCTTGGAACATGAGGAGCATTTGAGGGTTGCATGAGGAATCTTGAGAGATAAGTAGCTTTATACTAAGTTTAGCAAATGTGAATTTTGGTTAAATAAGGTGGTATTTCTAAGCCATATAATATCGGTAGAGCGAGTATATGTGGATCCAAATAAGATCGCAGCTATAGTGAATTAGGAATCACCTAAAAGTGTCATAGAAAATTGAAGTTTCTTAGGGCTGGCAGGATACTATAGGAGTTTGGTTCAAGATTTCTTAATTATTGTGTCACCTCTGACAAAATTATTGAGAAAGAATGTGAGGTTTAATTGGACTCCTTAGTGCCAGCAAAGTTTTAAAATTTTGAAGGAAAGGTTGACTACTGCACCTATTTTAACTCTACCTATAGAGGGAGGTAAGTTTGTGGTATATAGTGATGCTTCGAGATAAGGGTTAGGTTATGTATTGATGCAAGAAGGTAAAGTAGTTGCCTACACATCAAGACAACTGAGACCACACGAGCAGAACTATCCCATGCATGATTTGGAGATGGCAGCTGTAATATTCACCTTAAAGATATGGAGACATTATCTTTATGGAGAAACTTGTCAAATATTTACAGACCATAAAAGTCTTAAATATATCCTTAGCTAGAAGGATTTAAATTTAAGACAAAGGAGATGGGTGGAGTTGCTGAAGGATTATGATTGCACTATTGAATACCACCCGGGTAAAGTTAATGTGGTGGCAGATGCTCTTGGTTGAAAATCGAATGGGAATCTGCACTATATTCGTGCTATCAGGATGCCCATGTTAATTGAACTCAAGAGATAGAATGTTGAGCTGGACATAGATACCGCCGATAGTATTTTGGCCACGTTAAAGGTGAGACCTATGTTGATAGAAAGGATTGCTCAGGCATAAAGGATGGATGATGAAGTAGCAAGGTGGAGTGAAGACATTAAAAATGGGAAAGTGAAAGATATGACATGTGATGAAGAAGGAGTAATAAGGATGGGAAAAAGAATTTATATGTCCGATAAGGAGAAATTGAGAAGAGAAATATTAAAAGAAGCGCATTGTTCTACGTATACGATGCATTTAGGAAGCACTAAGATGTACCAAAATTTAAAGGAGAATTATTGGTGGAAGGGGATGAAAAAGGATATAGCAAAATATGTTTCCAAATGTTTAATTTGTCAGCAGGTCAAAGCTGAACATATACATCCATCTAGTTTGTTGCAATCATTAACAATACCAGAATAGAAATAGGAACATATAACCATGGATTTTGTAGTGGATTTACTAAGGACACAACAAGGAAATGATGTAGTGTGGGTAATTATAGTTCGATTAACTAAGTCTGCATATTTTTTGCCAATTAAAATCAATTATAGCTTGAATAAGTTAGCGGAGTTGTATATTAAAGAGATAATAAGGTTGCACAGAATGCCAGTATCAATCGTATCTGATCGTGATCCGAGGTTTACCTCATGATTCTGGCTATATTTGCAAGAAACTCTAGGTACTAGATTAAAGTTTAGTACTGCTTTTCATCCTTAAATGGATGGACAATCTGAGAGGATTATTCAAGTACTAGAGGATATGTTGAGAGCTAGTGCTTTAGATTTTGGTGAAAATTGGGATAAACAGGTGCTTTTAATAGAATTTGCTTACAACAATAGTTACCATAGTAGTTTGGACATGGCACCATTTGAAGCTCTATATGGCAGGAGATGTAGAACTCCCATATGTTGGGAAGAAGTGGGAGAAAGGAAGTTATTGGGTCCTGAATTAGTTCAATTAACTATTGATAATATTCAAATAGTCAGGGCTAATATCAAAGCAGCTCAGGATAGACAAAAAAGTTATGCAAATCTTAAGAGAGTTGATATTGAATTCAATATGGGTGATAAAGTTTTTCTAAAAAAATCTCCATGGAAAGGTGTGATAAGGTTTGGTAAGTGGAAAAAATTAAGTCCTAGGTTTATAGGACCATATAAGGTGATTGAACGTATTGGATTAGTAGCTTACCGCTTAGCATTACCACCTAATTTAGAAGGAGTGCATAATGTGTTTCATATATCTATATTAAGAAGATATAAAAGTGATCCCACACATGTTTTAAAGGAGCAACCTGTAAAATTAAAGGAAAATTTGAGTTATGAAGAAACACCTGTAGCTATTTTGGCTAGAGATCAGAAAGTGTTAAAAAATAAGGTCATACTTTTAGCCAAAATACTATAGAGAAATCATTCCCAAGAAGAAGCTATATAGGAGTGAGAAGAGAATATTAAGCAGAAATATCTAGAACTTTTGTAATTAATCATGAACTTGTACAAATTTCGAGGACAAAATTTCTTTTAGGAGGAAAGAATTATAACAATCGTGTCCTTGAAGGATATTTATGTGTGATTAAATATTAATTAAGGATTTGATTTGCTTATATTAAATTAATGTTGTTAGGAGTTAATTATTATTTTGGTAATGAAATAAATCAAGTATATTGTGAAATAAAAATTTAAGTGGGATTGAATTAAAAAGAAATAAGGACGTAATTGAAAGAATTGAAAGTAAGAGGATTTAGAGATAAAGAAAAGAAAGATGGAGGACTAAAGTGGAAAGAAGGGAGTGGAGTTGTTGGTGTCTGCAGAGAGAGGTATGGGTAAAGAAGAAGAAGAAGAAGAAGAGAGGAAGAAGAAGGAGAAAAGAAGGAAGAGAAGAGAAGAGAAGAGAAAAAGAACGAGACACTGTAGTTAGAGTTCAACAAGATCTGAAATTATCAAGAATTCAAGCATCAATCATGTGAGTGGCTTTAAATCTAAGTGTATATTGATGGTTTTTAGGTGAAACGTGAATAAATGACATGAGATTTTGGGATTTTAAATTGTAGATCTAAAGTTGATCTTGTGGTATTTAAGTGGCATGTTAGTTTGAAAACTTGTTTAAGCTATTGGTTGATCATCGAGTGTGTATATAGGTTTGAAAAATTAAATTTATGAATGTGTTGCTACTGTCTATTAAGCCAGAGGCTGATCAGGCGGTGCCTCTTCGATGAGCGGCACCTAATCACCTCAAAGGCAGTGCCTCTGTGTGGAAGAGGCGACACCTAATCAGAGGTACTCGTCTCTGTACAGAGGCGACGCCTCTATAGTGGACAGGCGATGCCTCTATACAGACCTCTGTAGCCTAACCTGCACTCTGTTTTGATCATTTTTGAATTAAATTGAATGATAACCTGAACTGAAATAATACATAGTAAGACACGTGAATGGAGTATGGTTGTAAGTCTCAGACAAAAAGACTAAATCCTTTAATACAAACTAATCACTTTTCAGAATTTACAAACAAATAAAAAAGGAATGTTGGAATAACATAAATATATTATGTAAATCCATGTAAACATTATATGTACATTAAGTTGATAAATACATAAACTAGTAAAGGGTTATATATATATATATATATATAATGAGTTGGGAAGGATGAGTTGGCCACTCAAATTATAACTATCTTCAGGACAGTGCAGAGATGCCTTTAGGGTGAATCCTTGTAGTTATACTGTATGCATATGAGGTTATTGAGAAATGATTACGTGAATTAGCCAGGGTGGGCCAAGTGGATACTGATTGAGTTATTGTAAAAGATACATGTATTTGTATATGGTTATTATTTTATAAAAGTTTGGGTATAAAGAAATTGAATAATGATAATTTGTACAATTATCATATATGATAAATTAATATAGCTATAAATAAGGCCGAGTGCCCAAATGAATATGAGCTTCATTTTAAACGAACTTAAATGAGATGAATTGCCAAAAGAGAGCATTAATGATGAAACTTCAAATCAAATTCAATAAGTAGATCATGAGAAGCAATATGTTTTAAATCTCCCTTTTTAGGGAATTGATTAATAGTATTTTGAAAGCCTACACAACATTAGTTATGAATATATATATATATATATTTCATGTAGTTATTTAGCTAGTCCTTTTGAGATTAGAGCTTTGGCTAAGTGAATTATGACCCATAAAATGTTTTCTTTGAAAAAGGGTATTTGGATACTTGTGTACAGTTTCAAGGTTTAATACCTTTCAAATTAATGTTGTACTTTGAATAAAGTACATTATGGATAGTATCCTTTTATTTAATGTTTTCTCAACTGCTCACTAGGTAATTTCCCTATGAAATTACTCACCACTATATTTTTAAAATTATTTTCAGACTAGTTAGATTTAGCTTATTGAAGAGATGGTTGTATATTAGGCGACTATGGTCTACAAGATTACGGAGGCAGAGATTTTAGTTCGATACCTCGTGTGCCATGATACCGGCACAGAGCTAGCTTTCAAGATTATGGTCCAGCCTATAAAAGCGGAGGTCCAACTGTCTGCTATCAGAGAGGAGCATTTAGACGGGATATATATGACCTTTCATATCTTCTACGCTACCTCCACCGATGTCTAGGTCACCCTCTCATGGGTGTGATGCAGCGATAGTCATCTGCATTCTTTTTGGCTTTTTGCTTGAGGCCATAGGCACCCTTGGAGCTACTACTGAGTGATATATCTTTTTGGAGATGTGATCTTTAGGAGAGGGTGATAGAGTGGCCTAGGATTGGATCAGTTATATTTTCCCTATCATCACATCGTCGGCTCAGGATCCGACCAAGAGAGAGAGATGCCTCGACCATAGATACTTATATTATTAAGTTATTTTTATTGGCATCTAGTACTCTTTTATTTGTAAATAAGTTGTATATATTCTTATTTTGTTATATGGTGATGTAGTACTGATGATATTATTATTATATCTATGAGTTGTTATTATTTTAGAAATATTTCTTGCCATCTGGTTATTGTCAAAGTATTTGATTATAGATGATGTATGACATGGAATGTTAATATTATGGTTGAGATTGATCTAATGCAAGGATGTGTTATTATATTTATTGGACATTTGCATGATCATGAGTTAATCAACCCTTGTTTTGACCTTAACTAATAATTTTGATAGTACTAATGCTTATATTTAAGTGTGATTATTAGATAGATAATTGGTTTTGATAAAGCAAGTTATGAATGGTGAATTGCAACACTATGGAAGTCCTAAAACTTCATTGTCACACCTCCAATTGATCCTTAACCCATATGGAATGAATTAAAGACATTATATTCAAGTTTCTAAGTAAAAAAAGGAGGCTCACGATTGTGAGGAGGACTACCCTTCAATTGACAAACGAAGATCACTGTTGAAAAGCTCCTGCAATGCTCATGATCTGCCCCTCATGATCATGAGAGGCATGGTCACGATCGTGAATGGAATGTCACGATCGTAAGCCACTTGTAAGGAGCACCAATAGGCAAATTTTAAAGCTCCAACGGTGAAAAAATTAAGGCTCATAATCGTGAGGGTCAGGTCACGATCATGAGCAGCCTATTTCCTGTAAAAAGTTCAAAATTCATTTAATGAAGGTTAGGGACAATGTTAATGGTTTATAACAGCTAGTTTTTGATATTCAACTATAAATACATAGCTTACAACATCATTTGAAGGTTACAACATTACACAAAAGATTACAAGAGTTGTTTGAATCATTATTATTCTTAAGAAATCATGTAGCTCTTTGTTCTTTTTCATTTGTATTAAAACTTTGAGAGCTGGGTTTGTGATTAAAACTAGGATCTCTCTTCTTATTAATTCTTGAGTGAAAGATTAAGGGAAGTGAGGTATAGTTCTTATATTAGTTTAAGTGTTTGCCATGAAAACACTTAGGTGTTGGTTTTTGAATTGAGTTGAGCCTTGAAAATTTCTTTGGTTGTAATCAATGTTGTTAATAGATTGGTGTGGTATTTCAAAATCCTAACTTGGGGATAAGTTAAGTGGAGACGTAGGATTGTTTGAGAATTCGAACTCCTTAAATCACTTGTGCCTCGTGTTTGTGTTCTTGTTTTCTTTCATCTTAATCTTTGTTGTTTATTTTTCATAGCCTTTTCAAATTTATCTTCAATCTTACCAAATATTTTAATTAGCCCTATTCACCCCCCCTCTAGGGTGCTTTTAATATTAAATATCCATCAACATATACTTACTTGGATGTTAAATTATAGTGAATAGAATTTATATTATGGAATAATCAGATAGAGTTAGTAACAGATAATTACTGTTGTTGGTAATTAAAAGAATTTAAATTTTATTGTTAAGAGATTCTTTTTGGATTGAGAGGTAATATCCCTATTACTATTAATTTTTTAAGTAAGCATACTAATGGAATTGGTAGTGGTGGGGGTGTTACATACATTGTCACAATCGTGATTATTTACAAGTTAAATTTTTTTTATTTGTAAGGTTATCCAATTGTGTTTGATAAACTTGATATCACTACAAATTTAATATTAACTCCTCCTCAGGTACACGTATTTAATTGGGAGTTGAAGAATATTGTATGGGTAATTAAAATTTTTAATACAACTAAGAATCAACCTACAATATTATTTAAAACCACTTTTTACAAATATAAGACTAGGTTGATTATGACAAATGCTCATGTTTTTAGAAAAATTTCTCCTGCACTATTTTTTCACATAGGTTACATGATAATATCATGTAAATTAAAATTATAAACTTGAGTCTCATGTAAATTATAAATACATTTATATTTTTAATTATAAATAAATATGAGTGTCAAGTTTAATTTAAGAAATGAAATTAATATGTGAATAAATTAAAATAATCATTGGT
>CATIWO010071359.1:0-10297 GCA_949673435.1 Macaranga tanarius | reverse complement strand
GATAATTAATACAATTATATTATTATTGGATGAGTTTGTTAAAAAAATATAAATGTGGATGTAATGTGATAAATGTTTAAATATTTTAAATTGATATATATAAAAGAATATGCTTAGAATATTCTTTTTGGTGTAAAAAATGGTATGATGGGTTGGAGGAAAATTACTGTAGAAAACGCATTTTGATGTAAAACTTATTGCATTTTGGTGTTTATGGTTGGAGATGGCCTAATAAGTGATTTGCCGAGATTAATAATGGTAAAATCATAATTATTTTAATAATAATATTTATTTAATATTCTTTTTGTTTGTGGTGAATTAAGGGTTTAATTATGTTATGTTATTATTTTAGCGTATGAGGTGTTATCGGATAGCGAGAAGAGAAATATATATGATATGTATGGAGAAGAAGGGATTAAGCAGCATATGGCTGGTGGAGGTAGAGGTGGAGGAATGGGTATGAACATTCAAGACCTCTTTAGGTAAAATTTTATTTATTATTTTTAGCAACTGTTAGCTTATTGTAATGTTTTTTTTTTTTGCCAAATTTTAAATTTATTGCATGTATAATCGAATATTAATATAAATTTCACAACACAACTAAGGATGTCGAATAATCACCTTTGATTGACAACATTACTATTGACCTATGTGAGTGTGTGTTTAAATAATTTGGAGTAGTATTTAGGTTTATCTAACAAAATGGTGTTTGTAGTTTCTTTGCTGGAGGAGGTTCAATAGAAGAGGAAGAGAGAATTGTAAAAGGTGATGATGTAATTGTCGACTTGGATGCTACCCTAGAAGACTTGTACATGGGTGGTTCACTGAAGGTGAGGGTCATTATTGACAGTCCTAAAAGGAAAAGGCCTTCATGGCCCAAGCCCAATGCAAATTCAGTCCAAGGAAGGATTCATAATTAGATGAACGATCAGTATTTTATATGGAAATAGAGACCCAATCGGTAAGGGAAAATGACTCAAAATACTTATTCGAGTTGGATTAGGTATGTCTTTCATATGGCTATATAAGCACATGTCTTTCTCTTAATATTTTAACCTAAATAGATTTTCTCTTGACTTAAGTATCGGAGAACCTGTGGATCAAGAATTCCAGGCTCATCCTAGTTTTTCTCTTGTGCTTGCAGGTCTTGAGGAGATTGCACATTCTTCATTTGGCGCCGTCTGTGGGAAATCTTATTTTTTCAGTTCAAGCTCTTTTATTGATTTTTTAAAGTGACTCTTCAATATATGGCAAATATTTTGGAGCCTTTGCTTTCGCAAGGAGTATTGTCTACTACATCAACAACACCTACATATGTAATTCCACCAATTTCTCAAGGGGAGAACTCCACATAGCCTCATATTGGAAGTTCTGAGCCATTCACTCCACTATTGAATTTGCCCTCGGACAATTCACGATTGGATTTGTCAATTGGGGCATCTCCATCATATTATGTTCATTTTCAGCATACGCCAAGATCTCTTCTAACCATCCTCTTCCCAAATCTTCCTGAATTTTCAACTCTACCCAACATGGCTAAAGCAAGTCAGTCATTCATTCCATCAAATTTTCCTCCATTGTACAAAGAGGCATTAATAAACAGTCTCAAATATCAGCTTCACTTTGTGCAACAACAGTTGTCATATCTCACTCAGGAAATAGGGACTGGAATTTAAATTAAAGGTATCTCATACCCCCTTACATTCGTACCACCAACCGGTGCTATAGGTAATACTCTCAGCAAGATGGATGAACACCACTCAGGAATGAGCAGGGCAAGTCACGTGGAAATAGGAGTCAACCACTCAGAGGACACGAATCCAATTTGGAATAAGAAGTAGAGTCTGATTCTCTTATAAGAGATATGACTGACTTTAATCGTCAATTGCGTGAAGCAATACAAAAAGTCCGAACAGGACTAGATGAAATAAAGGAATGCATATTGGATGGAGGCACACCATTCAACAACAACATTATGATTGTGTAGATACCTTCAAAGTTCAAGGTTCCATCTTTAAATCAGTATGATGGAACTGGTGATCTAATAGCTTATGTCTCCATATTCCGAATGAAGATGATGTTGCAAAACGTTAATAATGCCATAATGTGTCGAGTATTCCCTACTACTCTCACAAATACGGCTCAAATATTGTTTCATAGACTCCCAAAGAACTTGATATCCACCTTTGAAGAACTAGCAGAGTAATTCAGAACTCGATTTATTATAAATATTCCACTAAAGAAAAGCATAAACAATCTGTGACTTTGTAAGCAAGGTGATAATGAAACACTCAGAAATTACCTTGACAGATTTAATAAAATTGCCATGCAAATTGAGCATCTGAGTAACGAAGCGGCAATAGATGAATTGAAATATGGTACCAAGACGGGAAAGCTCCGAGACAAAATAATGACGAAGAAACCCCAAACCTTCCCTAAAGCAATGGCTATCGCAACAAGGTTAATTGACCTTGACGAAGATAGGAGGGAGATGCGGAAAAAAGAAAGTGAAGAGAAGACTATGAAGAGAAGGGATGAGAAGAAAGACACTAGAAAATAATATAGTTTAAGCTTCGGAATAAGGAATGATGACAAAAGATATGCTCCCTTGAATGCACCAAGGTCAGAGATCTTAATGTGGATCAAACAAAATAGGATTGATATACTAACTCCTCAGAAGCTTAATCCGCTTACAATTAGAACTATAGATAAGAATAGGTACTGTAAATACCATCGAGATCATGGTCACAATATGGACGAATGCTGAGATCTTAAAATGGAAATTGATTGGTTGGTGAGAGCTGGTCACAAGATAAACTATCTGCCCGGCTCATTTTCACTTAGGTAGCTATTCGCCTGGCTCAGCTTGCCCATCTCACAATTTTTTATCTCACTCAAATGGCCATTAGTGAGACTATCCACCCGACTCAGTCTCACTTGGGTAGCTATACGCCCAGCTCAGCTTGCCCATCTCACAATCACACATTTTTCTCACATCCTCACATTCCTCACATCATGCCAAATGCATATATTTCAATCATTCTTATAATATATAAAAATGCATATGTATAATGATATCATCACAATTCAACATCCCTTTATCATCTTCATCATTTTCATTTCTCATAGTGAGTTATAATTCATCTTTCTCATAAGTAATGCATATCAATTTCATACTACCTCAAGTGACTTGCACACATAGGTGCCAATATTCACAATCAATCATAACACATGCTCAATCGACCATTTAATAGTCTCACAACATCATATACATATATTCACCATTCTTCCCTACAACAATATATATATATATATATATATTTCTTTTCAACATATTATCTCACAACATTATATATATATATATATACTCATCATTCTTGCCACTTAAATGGCATACACAAATCAATATAATTAAATAACTATAGTTACTTGAAAATCACTACATATAAGCATTATGTTAATAATTACTTACCTCAAGTCTTTAACTCCTTCTTAAATAAAAGCTCCCCTTAATGAATAGGGTTTCCTCTAGCTCTATTAACTCCTACACATAATCATATGTCAATTTCAACAAGCAAGCATAGCAAATCACCCTAAAATCACAAAAGGGCAACTAGATGCTCAAAGTTCAATATACCCAAATAATTAATACACATGTCTAAAAATTATGAAAATAATATTAAAGCTAGACAAATGAGTCTACTTCAAAATTCAAAATTTCTTAATTTGGACATGTATAGAATTAATTATGGATTTTTAACTAAAATCAGGTAAAACAAAATCAACAGCAAGAGCACGAAAATGTAAAGCTATGCCAGTCAGTCTTAACAGCAAAATTAGTTCTGACTCAAAACACAAGAGTTGTAAGGGACTCTCTGAAGTTTTCAGAACATTAAACTATGTTCAAATTAGAGCTCTACAACTCTAGATATAGTCAAAATACTAAGACTGAAAAATAGAGGCACCATACCCGAATTTTCTCAACATCAAAACCTAATTCAGTTAACTAAAATAATTGCAAGACTTACCAAATATGATGCTCAAAAGGCTAATTGATCTTCTTAAGTTTCCCAAAATCTTTGCTAATTGAGTAGAGAATTATCAATTTCCTCCAAAGCCTCTCAAGCTCACTCTCTTCTTCTTTACCTCTTCAAATCTCTACACTCACAAACACCCACACACACACATAAACAATTAAATATATCCATTTAACTCTTACCAATCAAAAGCCTACAAATTTCACTCCCTAAAGTCTCCTCCTCATTTAATACTCAACCATAATAATTAATACATATTTATCACATAAATAATAATTATAATAATACCAATAATATCTCTTAATATAATATATACATATATCACTTAACAACCAATAAAATAATAATACTCTAATAAATATCACCAATATAATAATAATAATAATAATAATAATAATAATAATAATAATAATAATAATAACAATAATAAAACTAGATAATTATAACTAAATATTTCCACTATATCCTTTCTCCTCCTTAATGATATGGAATTATTGCACAATAGCCCACAACTTTCTATTATGACAAATCACTCCAAACTTATGTTTCAGTATAGTCCCTCTCTACAATATATGCATAATCTCATACTCAAATGAATTCTACCATCTCATATGCATAAAATACAATACATACGTTTTAAATACATATGAAAAAGGACGGGTGTTACAGTAGGACCTCATAAAATAAAAATTGAATGCACAATCCGGATAACCTACCATGCTACAAATAATGCAGCAGAGTACGAAGCTCTAATCACAAGGTTAAAATTATCAAATGAAGTAAAAGCCGAAAGCATCAAAATACTGTATGATGCTTGTAGTTAATCAGCTGAAAGGGACTTTTGAAATGAAAGACCCGAGTATAATCAAATATTTGGACAAAGCTCAGGCGCTTTTAAAAAGGTTAGAAGAAAATGGAGGGCATTAGTCCGCAACAAAAAATGGACCCTTGTTCCAAAGCCTAAAACTTAGAGAGGAACTCATTAGTCCATCTACAAAAGAGAACGAAGTGCTCGGAACTTTTGAGATAGTAGAATGGATGAGGCCTATAGCCGAGTATCTAGATTCAGGTAAGCTACCTGAAGACAAAGATCAGTCTAGGAAAATTGGAATCAAAGCAGCCCAGTACTCATTGCAAAATGGAAACCTGTATAGGAGGTCAATCAGTCACCCATGGAGTAAATGCATATCTCCTGAAGAAGGAAATTATGTTTTAAGAGAAATACACAAAGGGATATGCGGAGCTCATAAAGCTTAGGAAACCTTAATGAAAAAAGTTCTTTTACAAGATTATTACTGGCCTACAATGTCTCAGGATAAATATAATTTACAGATTCGGAATCCCTCATTACGGATAATGGGAAACAATTTGATAATAAGAAGTTCAAAAAATTTTGCTCCGATCTTAAAATAAAGCTACGATTCACCTCAGTAGCTCATCCGTAAACAAATGGACAGACCGAGGTCACAAAATTGAATTATTTTACAAGGCATCAAGAAACGGCTTGACGATAAAAAAGGAGACTGGGTAGAGGAACTTTACAATGTTATTTGGGCATACCGCACTACCCTAAGAAAAGTAACAGGAGAATCACCTTTTTGTCTAGCATATGGAATGGATGTTGTGATCCCCGTCGAGATAGGATCCCCTTCACTTATAATTTCCAAGGACATGGACGAATCCAAAAATGAAATCAATTGTAAAATCACTCTGGATATGCTAGAGGAAAGAAGAGAACAAGCTGTAGCTATCACTGAGGCTAGAAGACAATAAGTTGCTCATTATCACAATAAAAGGGTTCGCCAAGAACCTTCAATATTGGAGACCTAGTCTTAAGGAAGGCCAAAATTGGGAAAGGAAATTCGGGTATTGGTAAGCTCGGATAAAATTGGGAAGGCCTATACCGAATCACAGAAGCAAGTAGCGAATGAGCATACAGACTCAATGACATGAAAGATAAAAACATTCCTAGGTATTGGAATGTAGAAAATTTGAGAAAGTATTACTAGTAGGGTATATATCAGGAACGATCGGGTTAATAAACCCAAACGATTTGTAATAGCCAAATTGATTAAATAAAATAATTTTCATATTAGAACTTGTGTCATAATGCATAACTATACTCGTACATCGTACAATAAAATATCGATACTTGTTCATGGTGAACGAATGACTAAACGATACTCGTACACTCATTCGTGATGAATGAACGTACGAATCAGCAACACACACATCTTACGAGTAAGGCACTTGTACGATTTACTATCATGATCGTGAACAATCACGCATCTATGAATTAATGACACTCATATATTATATGAGTAAGGCACTCATACGATCCAACAATACTCATTCGTCATGACGATCACACATGTACGAGTCAATGTCACTCGTACATTGTACAACAAATAATCTCATACATGAATATACGACATTCCACCAATACTCATTCATGATGAACGATCACGTATGAGTTAACAACACTCGTACATCTCATGAAAGCACATTGTACGATAAAGCACACTTTTGAATAAAGTAACATGCAATCACACTCATCCCAAGTCTACAATACATTACAAACCAGACAATACTTGTATGAGTTAATATTACTTGGTACATTTCAATTCGTAAGACTCATAAGATAATGTAAGATCAGAACGCATGCATACTGGGGTAATGATACTCGTAAACATAGTTCATACATAGAACTAAATAAACAAACAACACTTTGGATATACAATATTCAAAAGTCGAGGCAAATAAGGAAATCTTTATTAAAAAATTAAGTCATTACAATTAATCAAGATTTAAAATAGAGCTACATAAGAATAAGCACCTCAAGCACAAAAAGTTCTAGCTTTAAAACAAAATGCTAAGCTTCCTCTTGAGCTAGAAGGTTAGGAGCTTGAGTCTCTATGGTTTCAACGGATGCACCCTCTTAACGAGCACCAGCAAAATTAAATGATCTGAAAGGAAGCGCTTCGGTGGCTAAGTTGGCTCCATCAGTACAGTTGGAGGACCAGCTCTCCTTACTTAAAACCATTATAGATCGTTCCTTTTTAACCAACTCGCCTAGATCTCAGATTGATATCTTATTGATTTGGGAGAAGTCCAAATCTGGATGTTGTAATTAAGCTTAGCACCCGTTGACACTCCAACTTCAGAGCTTGAATAAAGCTAATGGTTAGGCCTTAGAAAACTCTCTTTTCACTGAGACGAGCTTCGGATAATCAGCTAATTTCTTTATCTTGATCTTCAATCCTCTTACTTAGCCAAGTAAGTGAATTTTGAAGATCCTCATTTGCCTTCTTTTCTTGCTCATAACTCATCAAGGCACTATCTCTTCCAGCATGAACAATGTCGACGATATCCTTCATTCTTCCAAGCTTGCCTTCTGGCTTAACCCTTAGCTCATTAATTTTTTGATTCTTCAAACTACACTCACTCTTATGAGTATACCGAACATCGTCTATCTGGAGGATTCCTTAAGCAGCCTGTATAAAATGAGTTAGAGACGAACGAATAAAGAATCTTATCTAGTTATCGTATGAATCATTACCTCAAATAGACTTAAGAACATTTGGCTCTTAAGATCGTTCTCATCTGTGCCCAGCCACTTGGTCATGTCTTTTGGCAGTCGAATGCACTCGGATAAGTGATCTCGGATGTTGGGGTTGAAGATACTCGGATCCTCAACCTTCTTTTCAATCCAAAGTACGGGCTTTGGACACCCCTCCATCCTTAGCCTTTTGAAGAGGATTTCACCGCCACTAGTAGAATCCTTATAGTTTTCTTCTGAGCCCCTAGGGCATTTGCCCTTCTACTTCTTTGTAAGCTCAATGTTGGGATCCGAAGATAGCGCCACACTGTAATCCTCAACACTTAAAGGCAAAACATTAGGATTGTCAGCTCTTGGAGTTTCATTTACAAAATCGTCAATCCCATCCATGAAATCGTCAACAATCTCAACCATCTACAAAAAATAAAAATGAAATAGAGTTAGAGAATACCTTCAAATTCTAAAAAATCACCACTGATGATATCATAAATACCAGCATCAGCTGGATACTCGTGTCTCAAGATAAAACACCGAGCATAATAATCGGTTGAGGGTTCGACAATACAGCATTGGGCATGGAGTTCGGCTAAGAAGGGAAGTTCGTCCTCTATAGAATCGGATAATCATTTTACCATCCAAGCTTTATCAGCCCATATGGTTGGAATATCCGTGAAGTCTGACTCGTGTTCGATGATAAGGAACTAATACCTCCAAGATCGGCTGATATCGGATAATTTCTTAAATAAACTAAAATTGGCGACTGCCGAGATAGAAAAGGTCAAGTCTCCTTTTTTCTTCATCAGACTAAATATGTAATAGTGCATATCTACAGAGGGTTCGTGACCCTGTGAGTGCACTAACTCACAAAAAGCTGTAAGAAACCTATACCCATTTGGGTGTAATTGCCCTAGGGATATCCCATAGGCACGAAAAAATTGTTTCAAAAATGAGTCTAGAGGGAATCGGAGACCGCCCTCCAGTTGGTCAACATAAATAACTATTCGTTTATTGCTATTCTCTTTATTGGGATTATAATAGGCCATAAAACTTGCTGGGCTTCATATAGCTTCTAGTCAGTAGGGATTCTAAACTTTTTCCTATAATTACGAACGACTCCCTTATCTATTTTAGGAGGAAACTGGGAAGGATCTAAGGGAAGTCTAGGAGCCATTTCAATAAATTATAGAACAATATAAATAAACCAAGATTAAAACAACAAAAAAAGAGGAAAGAGAGAAGAAACACCTTGAAACTTAAGGAGATGATAGCACAAGCTTTCAACAAGAGAGAATGAGAGGAAGTGAGAGTTTAGAGTGAGAAGTGCAAATGAAGGGGAGTGATTTTATAGGGGATTGATAATCTCCATATCCCTCAAATGTCCCTAACGGTTAATAATTGTCATTTCACGAAGTAGAGGGTAAATTAGGTATATGGGGAAGTTGAAAAGTTTCCTCAATTCAAGAGATTCAAGGATTGCACGTGGTTGTACAAGCATCCAAGGTACGGACCTCACTATGTTCATGGGTTACGAACATCTTTATAAGATGTTCGAAGGGTTAGAACATCCTTGTAAGATGTTTGTAGGATACGAACATCTGATGTGTTCGTAAGCTACGAACATCCTTATTACAAAATGTTCGAAGGGTTCGAACATCTCGAACATCCTTTGCGAGATGTTCGTGAGCTACGAACATCCTTACACGGTGTTCGAAGGGTTCGAACATCCTTTACGAGACATTCGTAAATTACGAACATCCGAGATGTTCATAAGTTACGAACATCCTTCTTACAAGGCGTTCGAAGGGTTCAAACATCATTCGAATACATCTTTTAAAACATCCTTTGTAATGTGTTTAAGAGGTTATAAGCATCTTCGTTAACAAACATTGCGAACATGAGGGTATCAGAATATCCAAGCTCAGTAACGTTGGACAATGAAGGCCAAAGTAACTCAAGAATAATTTTTGCCGAACATAAATATTTGGTAGCATTGGGGGGGACTCTTGATAGTCCTAAGACGAAAAGGCCTTCATGGCCCAAGCCCAATGCAGATTCAGTCCATGGAAGGATTCATAATTAGATGAACGATCAGTGTTTTATATGGAAACAGAGACCCAATCGGTAATGGAAAAGGACTCAAAATACTAATTCTAGTTGGATTAAGTATGTCTTTCACATGGCTATATAAGCGCATGTTTTTTTCTTAATATTTTAACTTGAAAATATTTTCTCTTGACTTAAGCATCGGAGAATTAGTGGATCAAGAATCCTAGGCTCATCCTAGTTTTTCTCTTGTGCTTGCAGGTCTTGAGGAGATTGCACATTCTTCAATTATATTTAATGTTGTAGGAACTGAATTCATTTGCTCAAGCAATGTCACATTTTTTAGCCTTTGTTTTATAAACACATCTACATTAGTACTTTTAACATCCTTCCCAACCATTTCTCCAACTAAATGTTGAAGTAGTTAATTATGAATTAAAACTGGAAAATTCTATCTTTTTTATAAGCTGTGAACAAATTGACCACCATATGTTTTTACATTGCAAGGCACGCCTGCTGTTGTTTTGTTTAGCCTACTGTTTGATTTGAGGGATTATGGATTTGGTTAACAAGTATTATCTCTTGTGTTGATTTGTTAGGTTTGGAGGGAGAAAAATGTTATAAAGCCAGCTCCTGGTAAAAGACGCTGTAACTGCAG
>CATIWO010071352.1:0-12638 GCA_949673435.1 Macaranga tanarius | reverse complement strand
TATGGTTGATATATACATAATATATATATATATATATATATATATATATATATATATATATATATATATTGTGAGAATGTTGTGTTATGTTGAATTGAATGATTGAATGAGGTGTGAAGTGAATATGAAAAATGTATTGCTATGAATAAATTGTGTAAGTTATTGGGATGTGATATGAATACACAAATGGGTTGTGAAAATGTTGAATTTTGATTGAATATGATGTAAAGTGAGATATGGCTATTGAAATGTGATGTGTATGAGAATGAGAATTGATTGAATGTTGGTGAAAAATATATGTGATAGTGGGGCTGAGCTGGGCAGGTAGCTCCACTGATTGTGAAATCTAGAACTGAGCTGGGCGGATAGTTCCAGTAGTGGTCACATGTAAAAACATGAATTATGAGATGGGCAAGCTGATATAGCTATCTGATAATTTATATGTGAGGATGTGAGACTGGGACTGAGCCAGGCGGATAGTCTCAGTATGTGACCACTTATAAAAAATGCACATGTGAGGTGGTTCGGGCCGGATACCAAAATATGATGTGTGATATAAATGGATGAGTTTTGGAATCATGAAATGAGATGTGAATGTTTATTTAATTGATATGTGGTGTACATATTTGGTATATGTTATGTATATGTTCGGTATATGTGGTGTATATGTTTGGTACATGTGATGTATACGTTTGGTATGTGTTATGTATACTTTTGGTATATGCTCTATATATGTTCCATATGATTTGTCTAAATATGTTTGGTATGTGTGGGAATTTTGGTTATTAAGCACTTGTTATATATATATATATCACTTAATTAGTTCTTGAGAAGTGATATATGTATTGTTATATTGGTAATTGCTTATTGAGTCACAAGCTCACCCCCTTTGAAACTATTTTTCAGGAGATAGTTAGTAAGAGCTTGATGCTTGCTTAGCTTGTGATTTTCGGAAGCTCGAGGTGTGCTTGGTGAATCAACTCCCATCCTCATTTGTCATGCACTACTTGCATTTGTAATGAATCCATGAATATTTTGGGAATATGTATAATGTATGTTGAGTTAGTAAATGTGCATGGCAGGTATTTATACTTATATTATATTGAGTATATTCTTTTGGGCATGTGTTTAGGTGTGTTTGAGGCCACGTGTTACGGATCTCACACTGGTCCTTTGAAGATTGATTGCAATACACTTAGCATAAACAGACATGTTTCTTCTCATACCCTATAAACTTATCCCTTTGTTGTTTCACCTAACCTAGAGTAGGCATAAATGTCTTTTCTAGCAAATTTATCTAATGTGCAGGAACTAACTTCATATAATCAAGCAAAACAAGATCAAAATTGGATTCATGCAATGAAAAAAGAAATAAAAGCACTAGAAGACAATGGTACTTGGGAATTGACAACTTTGCCAGCTAATAAGACAACAATAGGCTTTAAATGGGTATATAAGGTGAAGTTAAATGTTTATGGCACTATAGAAAGGTTCAAAGTAAGGTTGGTCCTAAAAGGATACAATTAATTACCAGGGATAGATTACCATGAGAGTTTTTCTCCTATGGCAAAATTAGTCACTGTGAGAATTTTTATAGGTATTACAGCAGCAAGACGATGGAATTTGCATTAGTTGGACATAAATAATGCCATACAACATGGGCGTTTAGATGAAGGTCTATATGTTGCCACCAAAGGGATATAATAAAGCAACTCTTGGACAGGTTTGCAAGTTAAACCGAAGCTTGTATGGATTAAAGCAAGCATCAAGGCAATGGAATGGAGTGTTTTCAGCAAAATTAAAGAAATTTGGTTTCAATCAGTCTGCATATGATAATTGCCTTTTTACTAAACAAAATGTAACACCCGCCCTCTAGTATACGTATTTTTAACGTATACATTACCTTTTATACATAGTAGAGTAGTGGACTTAATATAAGTTTAGGAGTATATATGAATTGTAGAGAGGGACCTAATTATAAGGAAAGTTTGGATAAAATTATCACATTAGAAAGTTATGGATTGTTGTGTAATTATCTCATTTCATTAAGGGGCTTATAGGATATTATGGTGATATTTATTGATAATTATCTAAAGGTTTATTGTTATTCTTTATTATTTATATTTGAGATAATTATACATTAATGGAGAAAGAGACTTTAGGGGGGCAAATGGTTAATTGTGATTGGTGTATATTTACTAGTGTGTGTATGTGTGTTGTATACGTGTATGTATGTATAGAGAATTTAGGTGTAGGAAGGAGAGAGTGAATTCTTGATTAACTTTGGGAGATTTGATCTTTCTCTACGCATCTAGCAATAATTTTGGGAAGTTATAGGAGATATATTAGCCATTGGAGAATCATTTTGGTAAGCTATACATTTATTTTTGGTTAGTTGAGTTAGGTTTGGTTTGTTGTGAAATTCGGGTTTTGTTTCTCAGTTTTTCAGTCCTAGGGCTTTTGCCATAATCTTGGCTATAGAGATCTGATTTAAGCATGGTTAGAGGCTCTAAAAACTTCAGAGAGTCCTCTAAAATATTTATATTTTGTGCTTAAATTGAATCTGCTGTTAGGAGGGACGAATAATGTCAGATATTTTATTGCTCATGCTGATACTTTATTCTACCCGAATAGATTCAAAAATCCATAATTAATTATCTATATGTGCTAATTATGTTATTTTAATTGAGAATGAAATTAGACTCATATATGTAGAGTGTGTATGAATTTGGTGATTTTAGGATGTGTTTATGAGTTTTAAGAGCATTATGAACTTTAAGCATTAAACATATCAGGAGTAGTATATAGGTTGGTTTGTGAATTTCCTTATGTATTGGTTATATAGTGATATCTAGAGTTGTAGAACTCTAAATTAAGCAAAGTTTGATGTTATAGAAACTTTAGAGAGTTTTCTATAACTTTTATGTTTTGAGCTTGAGTGGAATTTATCGTTAAGATTGTCTAGCAGGCCTCGATATTTTCTTGTTCAACCTGTTGGCTCTGTTTTGGCCAATTTTAATCAAAAATTCATAAATAATTTTATACATGTTAGAATTGAGTAATTCTAATTGGAATTGATATTAGACTCATTTTACTAGCTTCAATATAAGTTTCATGGTCATTGGACTTATGTGTGAATTATTTGAATACATTGAATCTTGATCATGGAGTTGTACCTAGTTGCATTTAAGTGCAAGTGTTATGTTAGCTATGTGAGATTGATATATGGTTGCATGTAAGAGTTGATAGAGATAGAGGAGACCCTACTCAATAGGAGGAGCTTTTCTTCTCGAAGGAGTTGAAAGCTTGGAGGTAAGTGGTTATTAATATAATGCCTATACATATATTGATTCTTAAGTAAATAGTGTTACTTGACTATGTTTGGTTTGTATAAGCCAATTGATGTGGTAAGAAGTGTGATATATTAATATGGAGACTTGTAATGAATCATGAATGATGCCACACATGTGTTGAATTATGCAAGCCACTTGATGTGGTATGGGTTAACATGTATTGTTTATGAGAATGGTGAAGAGTGATTCACTATGTTGATTGGAAATGATATAAAATGAAATATGGTTATGAAAAGTGAATGATGTATATATATATGTGTTATCAAATAAAATGTGAGGAATGTGAAAAATACGTATGATAGTGGAGACTGAGCTGGGCAGAGAGCCTCCACTGAATAAAAAAAAATATATGTGATAGTGGAGACTGAGCTGGACAGAGAGCCTCTGCTGATTATGAGATTTGAGATTGAGCTGGGTAGAAAGTCTCAGAAGTGGCCATCTGTGTGAGAAATGTAAACATGTGAGATTTGAGACTGAGCTGGGCAGAGAGTCTTAGGAATGGCCACTTGTATATGAAAAATATGAAAATATATGAGGAATAAAGCAACGTGTAGGAAACATGTGATGATTCCGGCTGGATAACTAACTTGCATAAACATGCATTATTGCATTGTGTTTGTATATATATATTGAATATGGATTGAATATGAGGTGTAAATTGTGAGGATTGTGATTATGGATTATTTAGAATGGTGTGATTAGTGTATATGTTGCACCACAAATAAAGTTTTATGGTTGGTTATCATTTTAAATGTGTTGTGGATGTTATACAGGATGTTAGACACGACTGTTCAAATGCTAAGTTTTAATTGCAGGACCTCAGACACGGCCGTGTGCATCCTTTGAGAAAAATACCAGATTCAGGCATGACCGTTTGTCTTTTTGGCATGGCCGTGCGTATATAGCAAGGATAATGTTAGATTCAGGAATGGCCGTGTGCAGCTTGTTATTGGAATTTCTTGTAGTTTGAGGTATAGCAAATTATTTATATATTTTTCTTAATTAATTCTTAAGAAGTATTATATGTAGTGTTATATTAATAATTGCTTATTGAGTTATAAGCTCATTCATTTGCAAATTGTATTTTTCAGGACATAGTTTGAAAAAGTTTGAAGAGTGCCTTGTTAGAGGGCTCTGGTGGGTTGAGGTGAGTTTGGTGTCGATAATCTCATCCTCATATGGCATATAGCATTTAGCATCTGTATAGCATTGTGTATGTTTAGTATGAATGTGTAATGTCATGTACAACAGTAGGTTGTGTACATTGTACAAGCTTTGATATATTTATGATATAATTGAGAAATTTTCTCATGTCACGTGTTGATGTATTATTGGGCACACATGTATGTGGTACTTTGAGGGTGCTGCATTAAGTGGTATCAAAGCAGAGATTAGATTCCCTCAGGATATGAGAACATGTTGCATTTATGGCATACCATGCATAAGTCATAGATAACATATAATTGATATGCGTTGCATATGACAGGATGGAAGGAGACCAAGCTCAACCCATTGGCCAAATAAGTCATCAGAGTCAAATATTAGACAAATACTAGTGCATGCTTTATATGAGCTTAAATAAATTTCAATTTATAACCCCTCCATAAGATGTATGTTTTTGTATATTAGTGAATTGATTAAGAGATGAGAATAATGAGTCAAAAGTAAGCAGATAGCACTGTTGATGAGAACTATGAAAATATAAGAGAGCAAGGTGCAAAGGTTTTTACAGTCTTAGTGATTCTACCATAGTAAAGGATGATTATAGAATACAAAGAGAATTCTAGATTAGCATGATTATACTGATGCAAAGAGAATTAGATATGCAGTGTCATTGTTTGAGCAAAATGCTCTAGAAGCTGGTGGAAGACAATACTGGGAAGTGAAAATGTACTGATGACCATAATTTGGATAGACTTTTATTTTAAAGCAATTAAAGAGAGATATATTTCAGAGGCATATATAGATATAAAGAAGATTGAATTCTAAAAGTTAAAGCAAAATGATTTATCTGTGGCTAATTATGACAATTTGAGAGATTATCGAAGTATGTTCCTGAAAAGGTAACAACTGATGAGTTAAAACAAAGAAGACTTGAGAAAGATTGAATTTAGAGATTAGAGAGAGAGAAGGATTATTAAACCACCAAGTTATGTAGATTTAGTAGAAACTGCATTGCATAATTAAGAAGTTATTAAAGAAGGAAAAGTTTTAGAAGTTAAGAAGCACAAAACCATAAGTACATATCCTGAATTCAACCCAAATTAGTAAAGATTCATTCTGTAATGGTATTGATTCTCATCAGAATGATTTTAAAGAATATACTTGCAATTATTTGATTAACCAATTAAGGAAATGATTGGATGGGAGACGAGAAAATAAGAAAAAGAGAATTGATATTTCAACATAAGTTAAACCTGATGAACAATTTTAAATTCAAGAATGGGTCTATGTGATTATGCAGCGAGAAGATCTTACAACATCGGATGAAAATACGGGTACCTTTATTATGATTACGTAGGATGTATTGGTGATAATAGATTCTAATTTTTACTTTGCGTGGTTATTTACATAAGTTGGTACAAATGAATTGATTGGACATGATATATGTGTCTCTATATTGTTGGGATGTTGTAATATAATGATAAGAATTTTGTTTAAGAACTAATAACTGATATGAATAATGTGTGAACTTAATAGTTATGGAGTTGAAAAAAATTAGTATTATTTTGAGAGTAAATTGGGTATAAAACTATCATGATATTAGGACTTATTATGTAAAGAGATAGTTATATATGTTCAGGAGCAGAGTAAAATAGGGATAGGGAGGTGAAGAAAAAACTGTATATGTTTGTTGATTCCAATTGCGCTTACATCATATATGATTGAAATAAGCAAGAAGCCTAAGTAATGGATGTTGAAGATGTAATGAAGATTTATTCGGAAGGAATGGGTGAATTTAGATTATTAATTAATTGTAGATTTTTTTATATGTTCCAGATAAACTATTAGAATTATTTCAGTATTGGAAGATAGATTTGGAATTAGATTATACCAGAATCACATCAGTATTTATTGCTTTATAAAGAATAGTATTTTGGGAGTTGAAAGAGGTTAAAGAGAATAAATTGATGAATTGAATAGTACACTATGGTGGCATTAATTCTGTTTATATAGAATAAGGATGATGAGGAGTAATTATATGTTGGTTATAAATTATTGAACTACATCTTAATGAAGACTAAGTATTTGTTATTGTGAAATAAGGACTTGTTTGATTAATGAAAAGATATTACAGTATTTTGAGGAAGGAAAAATTTGAAAATTTAGACATTAGTAACTCTGAATAGTAGAATATTCTATTGCCGAGACGGCATTCAAAATTTGGAATGAATATTATGAATTTCAGATTTTATCATTGGAATTAATTAATGCATTAGTTATAATTATGATATTTATAACCTAGACTTTTCAACGGTATTTGAATCAGTTATGATTATTTTATTTGATAATGCTTTTATTTATCAAATAAAAAAGAATATGACAAATATTTCTGAATAGTTTTGCGAGGAAGGATAGTTGTATGATATTTAGTTAAATAAATTGAGAGTGAGGAAATTACTTTCATTAAGAAGGAAATTATGATGGAAATGGATTAGAAGTTGTTAACGAAGATATAAAAGATAATGTAAAGCAAACACTATTACTCTCTTATTGCTGCGTCAACTAGAAATAGAAGTTATATGATTCACGTCAAGGCTTCAAGGCAAGGGATAGAATATGTGTGAATATAGAAGAAAGAATAATAGTCTGTATATTTGGACAGTTATGATCGTATGGGGATAATTCTTTAACTTATGATCTAGAGCTCTTTATTATTAACTAGATTTAAGAATTGGAAGACATTAATTGGAGAAATTATAGAAGTTTGAAACGTGTTTTCACCAGAAGGAATTGAACCAAGGTAACAAAGATTTCATGAATTTCAGATTCTTGTTATGGGATTTGTGCACATGATTTTATAATAAATCAAATTGTAGATAATGGATTGAAATAGATGAATTAGAGTGTAAGTAGGATATGTTGTATATGTATTTGATGTATAGTCATATGTAGGAGCTATAAAGAGTAAGGAAGATATAAACAGTTAGAAGAACTCTCACTTGTTGAAGTGAAAAGTATTTTAGTAAGTACTTACTAATATGATGCATATATTTTAGATTCTTTTATATGTTATGAATTTAATAGTAAATGTGTGCTTACTTGGATAATTAAGCAAGTAATATGAATTATTATATATACATATAGTGAGATGTGTGATTGGATATGCTATTGAATATGGTGAATGATATTATTATCTTTTGACGAGAATTTGTATGAAATGATTGTATTGTGGATTATGAATTTTGGTAAATATTATATTCGTGTATGATGAATGTTATAAACGTGAGAATGAATTAGTGATTATGGATGGAATGTTAATATAATGACCTATTGTGTCGAGTTATATTGTATATGATACGTTGTGTTTCACAAGAAGGTGAAATAAGTAAAGAATTATGTGAGAAATATACCAAATGTGGCTTTGTATGAGGTGATGGTATGAAAATGGTTTTAGTCGGATCTTGAGCAATGAGATAGGAACATGAATGTATATATTTTTGCATTTATGTGAATTATTGGAAAATACTATCCTTATTGTTGAGATGAATGCAAATATTAATTATAGTATTGAGATTTAAAATTTATGTGATGTATACTCAATTATTTATTGATTATTTTTATACTTGTCTAGTATGGAATTAATGAATGTAGGTGTTAGAGACGATGAAGTGTAATTGCACATATTTGACTATATATATAATCCTTTATATGTGAGTTGATTGTAAATGAATTGATAATGTTAAGTATATTTTTGAAGTGTTTTTGAGTTGCTTTGAGCCTCATTTTAGTGTGGGAAAGTTTGCATAGATTTGGGAAGGCTAAGAAGGGAATTTAAGATTTAAAAGGAAAGGAAAATTGAGTCTGAATTACGTGGGACAGTATGAAACTGTGGAAAAGGGTGAAATATTGTCATATAAAATGGCTTTGCTAAGGGAATTATTTACTATTCATGATGTATTCCATGTGTATATGTTAAGACGGTATAAATCAGATTTTAGTCACGTGATATAGAAGCTTGACATAGAGATTTCTGAAGGATTGACTTATGAGGTAGAACTAATAGAAATTTTAGATTGAAAGGTGAGTTAAGGAATAATGAGATTCTAATAGTAAAGGTGAAGTGAAGTCATCATTCACCTAATGAAGCAGAAGTAGAAGAGCTAATGAAGTAGAAATACCAGTATCTTTTTTTCCGGAAGATGGTGAGTTATTGAATTTCAAGGACAAAATTTTCTTTAAGAAGGGGAGAAATGTAACACCCGCCCTCTAGTACACATATTTCTGACATATACATTGCCTTTTATACATAGTAGAGTAGTGGGCTTAATATAAGTTTGGGAGTGTATATGAATTGTAGAGAGGAACCGAATTGTAAGGAAAGTTTGGATAAAATTGTCACATTAGAAAGTTATGGATTATTGTATAATTATCTCATTTCATTAAGGAGCTTATAGGATATTATAGTGATATTTATTGATAATTATCTAGAGGTTTGTTGTTATTCTTTATTATTTATATTTAAGATAATTATACATTAATGGAGAAAGGGACTTTAGAGGGGCAAATGGTGAATTATGATTGGTGTATATATTGTAGTTAGTGTGTGTGTGCGTGTGTGTTGTATATGTGTATGTATGTATAGAGAATTTGGGTGTAGGAAGAAGAGAGTGAATTCTTGATTAGCTTTAGGAGATTTGATCTTTCTCTACTCATCTAACAATAATTTTGGGAAGCTATAGGGGATTTATTAGCCATTGGAGAATCATTTTGGTAAGCTATGCATTTTTTTTGGTTAACTGAGTTAGGTTTGGTTTGTTGTGAAATTCAAGTTTTGTTTCTTAGTTTTTCAGTCCTAGTGTTTTTGCCATAACTTTGGTTATAGGGTTCTGCTTTGAGCATGGTTGGAGGTTCTAAAAACTTTAGAGAGTCCTCTAAAATATTTATATTTTGTGCTTAAACTGAATCTGCTGTTAGGAGGGTTGAATAAGGCCAGACATTTTATTACTCATGCTGATGCCCTGTTCTACCCGAATGGATTCAAAAATTCATAATTAATTCTCTACATATGCTAATTATATAATTTCAGCTGGGAATAAAATTAGACTCATATATATAGAGTATGTTTGGTGATCTTAGAATGTGTCTATGAGTTTTAAGAGCATCATGAACTTCAAGCATCAAACATACCAGCAGTAGTATACAGGTTGGTTTATGAATTTCCTTGTGTGTTGGTTATATGGTAATATTTAGAGTTGCAAAACTCCAAATTGTGCATGTTTTAATGCTATGGAAACTCTAGAGAGTCTTTACAACATTTATGTTTTGAGTTTGAGCTGAATTTGCTATTAAGATTATTTGGCAGAGCTCGACATTTTCTTGTTCAACATGTTGGCTCTGTTTTGGCATATTTTAATAAAAAATTCATAAATAATTTTGTACATATTAGAATTGAGTAATTCTAATTGGAATTGATAGTAGACTCATGTTATTAGTTTTAGTAGAAGTTTCATGGTCATTGGACTTGTATGTGAATTATTTGAATACATTGAATCTTAAGTCTGGAGTTGTACCTAGTTGCATTTGAGTGCAAGTGTTATGTTAGTTATGTGAGATTGATATATGGTTTCATGTAGGAGTTGATAGAGATAGAGAAGACCCTACTCAATAGGAGGAGATTTTCTTCTTGAAGGAGTTGAAAGCTTGGAGGTAAGTGATTATTAATATAATGCATCTACATATATTGATTCTTAAGTAAATATTGTTGCTTGACTATGTTTGGATTGTATAAGCCAATTGATGTGGTAAGAAGTATGACATATTAATATTGAGACTTGTGATGAATCATGAATGATGCCACACATGTATTGAATTGTGCAAGTCACTTAATGTGGTATGGGTTAATATGTATTATTTATGAGAATGGTGAATAGTGATTCACTATATTGATTGGAATTGATGTAAAATGAAATATGGTTATGAAATATGAATGATGTATATATATATGTCGTTATTAAATGAAATGTGAAGAATGTGAAAAATACATGTGATAGTGGAGATTGAGTTAGGTAGAGAGCCTCCACTGATTAAAAAAATATATGTGTGATAGTGGAGACTGAACTAAGCAGAGAGCCTCCACTGATTGTGAGATTTGAGACCGAGCTAGGCAGAGAGTCTCAGAAGTGGCCATCTGTGTGAGAAATGCAAACGTGTGAGATCTGAGACCGAGCTGGGCAGAGAGTCTCAGGAATGGCCACTTGTATATGAAAAATATGAAATATGTGAGGAATAAAGCAATGTGTGATGATTCCGACCAGATAACTAACTTACATAAACATGCATTATTGCATTGTGTTTGTATATATATATTGAATGTAGATTGAATATGAGGTGTAAATTGTGAGGATTGTGATTGTGGATTATTTGGAATGGTGTGATTAGTGTATATGTTGCACCAACAGGTGAAATTTTATGGTTGGTTATATGTTATACAGGATGTTAGACATAGCTATGTGGACTTGGGACACCGTCGTGCATATGCTAAGTTTTGATTGCAAGACCTCAAGCATGGCCGTGTGCCTTTTTGGCATGACCGTGTACATCCCTTAAGAAAAATACTAGATTTAGGCACGGCCATGCGTATACAGCAAGGATAATGTCAGATTTGGCACGGCCGTGTGCATCTTGTTATTATAATTTCTTATAGTTTGAGGTGTAGTAAATTATTTATATATCTTTCTTAATTAGTTCTTGAGAAGTATTACATGTAGTGTTATATTAATAATTGCTAAATGAGTTGCAAGCTCATTCCTTTGAAAATTGTGTTTTTCAGGATATAGTTTGAAAGAGTTTGAAGTGTGCCTTATTAGAGGGCTCTGGTGGGTTGAGGCGAGTTTGGTGTAAATTTCATCCTCATATGGCATATAGCATTTGGCATTTGTATAGCATTGTGAATATTTAGTATGAATGTGTAATGTCATGTACAACAGTAGGCTGTGTACAGTGTACAACCTTTGATAAATTTATGATATAATTGAGAAATATTCTTATGTCACGTGTTGATGTATTATTGGGGACACGTGTATGTGGTATTTTGATGGGTACTTCACAACTGCTGGTTTATATGGATGATGTATTGGTTGCAGCAGTTTGTGAAGAAGAACTCAAGGCAGTTAAAGCTTATTTGCATCGAGAATTTACCATAAAAGATCTAGGAAATGCAAAATATTTTTTTAGATTAGAGATCAAGAGAACATCGTAAGGGATATATATTAATCAAAGAAAATACATCTTGGATATACTCAGAGACACTGGATTAATGGGTGTCAAACCAGTTGTGGTTCCTATTCTTAAAGGGACGAAGCTCATTGAAGATGGAGGACAAATTTTAAGAGATCCTGAAAGATATAGAAGGTTGATAGGAAGACTCTTATACTTGAATTTCACCAGACTAAACATTACATTTGGAGTGCAACAATTGAGTCAATTTATGAGTTCACCATGCCAAACACTTTAGAACATAATAGTACATCTTCTCAAATATCTTAAAGGTTCGCCTTCAAGAGGTTTGTTCTTTCCTGCTTCAAATAGTTTTTCCTTGAATGCATATTCAAATACAGACTGGGTATTTTGTTTGATTAGTAAGAAGTCCTTAATTGGTTACTATATATACATGGGAAATTCCTTAATTTTTTAGAAAATAAAGAAATAAAACACTATATCAATATCCTTTGCATAAGCAAATTATAGAAGTCTTGCAGCTACAGTTTGTGAACTACAATGGATAAGATACATATTAAATGATTTTAATATTCCTTTAACACTGCCCATTAATCTCTGGTTTGACTAGGGGTGAGCAAAAATAACCGAAAAATTGAACCGAACTGAAATATGTTCGGTTCAGTTTTTAGAGTAAAAAATATATAAAATTGAACTGAACCGAACTCTAGTATATTCTAAAATTTTATATATATTTATAGTTCGGTTTGATTGGTTTATTACTAATATTTTAAATTTTATTAATAATATTAGTTTATAAATACATAAAACTCTTAATAAAATTATTTACTACCAAAAAAATCCTTAAAAAAATATTTAAATATATTTTAGAGAATCGGTTTATAT
>CATIWO010071348.1:0-11189 GCA_949673435.1 Macaranga tanarius | reverse complement strand
TATTTAACCATAACAATTAATTAATTTCACATATTTGAATAATTTGACATAAACAAATTTCTACTATATTTTGAATATTATAACTACTTATATCGAAACGTATAAAATAACTTACTATTTTTATTCTTATTATTACTAATTATTATTTTTATTAATAAAAATCAATTATAATATTATATTATTAACTAACTAATATTAATAAATATAATCATTATCTCTTAATTATTTGGTAATTATAATAACACAATCATTTCATAATCATTCTTTTATTTTTATAATATAATAATCATTATTCTAATCATTGCGTTATCAGGGCCTAGAAGTTGGTGAATTAAGGGCCATTTCGCCTGTTACACAAGCGAAATGGCCTATGACATTTCGCCTCTAACACAGGCGAAATGGCCCCCTGATAAAAAAAAAATTTCAGTTAATTTCGCCAGTTGCACTGGCGATATAAACATTTCGCCAGTGCCACTGGCGAAATGAACTGGTCAACGACTGACACCGCCATATCATAAAAAATTACCATAAATTTGAAATTTTTTTAAAAAAAAACCACAAAGATGGAATTTTTTTTTTGACAACCACAAATGTGGTATTTAGGAAAATTGGTACCATAAAAAAGGAAATAGCCCCTGAAAGCTCTTCAATTGACAACACTTCTTTTTTTAATTAACTGCACTTAGACTTGGCACTTGATAAGATTTCAAATTGAATTGAATGCGTTCATTATAATTTGGTAAAAATGTTTAGCCGCTACAAATTTGACATCTTATGCAATAGCAAATCAGTCGCACAGCTAATCAAATGAAATAAATTTTCTTGGTTTTTAATATATTTTAACACCGTGCTAATTATGCTAGCAATCAACAACATTAAATTTCAAGGGGTTGTCTCTGCTCTCTTTTGTTGCACTGCCTCTCTAGATATGGAATTGGCAGAGATGAGAATCCTTCACAATCCCATATCCAGAGTGTTTGCACAGTGGTGTGGTGATGCTCTCTGTTCTGTCAAATACGCTTCAAAGCAGCCATTCTTTGTAGATGAAGAATCTTAAGGAACTTCAGTCCCCAAAAAGTTGGAAGACTTCAGTCCCCAAAAAGTTTGGAAGACTTCAGTCCCAAAAAGTAAACTTCCTCTCTTAAATGGAACTTTACGTCTTTCTATTGCAATAGGATCTAATTTTTCCCTAATGCACTTTAGTTTGTGTGCATTGTTTACTGTAAATCAATTGGATTTTGAAGAGCTTTTTGCATCCTTCGCCTTTGAGCTTCTGTTGCTGACTCATAAAGTATTTCATCTACTTCTGCTTCATAAGCTGCTGAATCCTTTAGCTTTCTAAGCCAGTTCAAGAAACCTTATTTTTCCATTGCTTCGCCTCTGCATCAATGAGTGGTGAGCACAGCTTGGATAGTGCTCAATGTGCTTTCAAGATTTTCAATTTCAGTTCTTAAGCCCCCAGCGGTTGCAAAAAAAACATCAAGTGTTAAAAAGAATTCAAGTTTGCCAAGATTGTACTTGCAGGGCCAGAAACAATTGCATCAGCTGTATCACATATCTGATATCCCAGAGAACCACACATCTCGCTCAAAGTAGAAGATATCAGAGAATTTTTCCCCAGTAACTTGTAATTCTGTCTTTACAGGATCCAATGCCATTTAAAAGTTCGACACAGTTTACCAATTCAATCCTTATCTTGAAGTTCTTCGGAATCAATTATAGGGACACAGTTTAGTATGTGCTGATAAATTTAGATGTGCCTGCCAAGTGTTTCCAGTTTATATACATACTACTACTAGGTTAGGTTTCTGCTGTTTGCCTATTCCTCCAACATCTTAATTATTAATGCCAAAGTTGATCAAGTTCAAAAAGGTTTCATATTGAACAAAGTTGAGGTGAATTAATACAGTGTCTAAGATTAAAATAGATCATTTGTGTTTTCATACATATGGTTGATAGCATTGATACACATGGTTTTTTGTTGTCACTGCTATGCTTGATAGTATGGAAATCATAAAATATTGCAGAAGCATATTGAATCTGATAGTGAGTGAGAAAGCTATCAATTACTTGAATTGGAAGCACATTATAATCATAAAAATGTTCAATCATGACACATATGATATGGTACAGATGTTTTCTAGAAACAAGTTGTTGCTAATCGAAGAACAATAACAGTAATAATAATAATAATGAAGAAATCTCTGAGTAAAACCAAATTATGTGATTGAGAAGAAGCAAAAACTGTGTGGCCAATTATTGCTTGTAGAGCTCCTTTCACCTCTTTTGTGTTTCACCATTGATAGCAACAGCAGCAGTGTAGAGGGTGAGAACACTGGATTAGATTAGCTCTTTACACCCACAAATTGTAAAGTTGAGGTTCTCATTCATAGCAAAATTCTGAAAAATTGAAGCAATAAGAAAGACCAGCTGCACATCACTACTAATGGATACAAAATTTTCACTTCCATAATTTATTATATTCTGTTAATTCTTTGAACATAACTAGGTGAAAGAATACAGAGCACTCTTTAAAATACTTGTACCTTCATATATTTCATTCAAGCTTCATTGTGCCTATATAGCACTTACAAAAGGTACATCAGTAGTGGTCATTACCCATTGTACATTAACATCACAGCTTTTGAGTAGACAACACTACCTAAAGACTTACATAAACATCATTACACACATACTAACCATACTTCTCTTATACTAGTCTTACATAAACATCATTACACATATGCTAAAGTCATGCAAAAAATTACAGCCATACACTTTGGAGTATCTTGGAAAAATCTCAGCAGCCATCACTTCTCCTTGAGATTTTGCTTAGAGACTCCAAGTTTTGCCCTTAAGAACTCAAACTTTGCTTTTGGTAATGCCTTGGTCAGAATATCAGCAACTTGTTCTTCAGACCTGCAATGAACTAGCTTAACTTCTCCATTCTTTTCAGTTTCCCTTATGGCATGAAATTTTACATTAATGTGCTTCGTTCTTCTATGTTGGACTGGATTTTTAGCTATGGAAATAGCTGACTTGTTATCACAAAAGACCCCCGTAGCTTTAGATTGCTCTATTCCCAAATCTTTCAATATTTTCCTTAGCCAAATAGCTTGATTAGCAGCAGCAGCAGCAGTGCACACATACTCTGCTTCTGCTGAAGATTGTGCAACAATTTTCTGCTTCTTGGAGTTCTAAGAGAAGACACCAGAACCAAATGAAAACACATAACTAGAAGTGCTTTTCATATCATCAAAGCTACCAGCCCAATCATTATCTGAATAGCCAATCAACTCATCACTTTCAAACTTCAAATAGCATACACCATAATCAACTGTGCCTTTGATATATCTAAGTATCCTCTTTGCTGCTCCAAGATGAACATGACTAGGAGAGTTCATAAACCTTGATAGCAAGCTCACAGGAAACATTAAATCAGGCCTTGAAGCTATCAAATATAGAAGGCTTCCTATTAAGCTTTGAAAATAAGTTGAATCAACCTTTTCTTCACCATCGAATTTTGAGAATTTTTCATTCTGAACTAAAGGAGTTGCAACAGACTTGCACTTCTCCATCTTGAACCTTTTTAATACATCAGTTGCATATTTTTTTTGAGAGATGAAAATTCCTGTATTAAATTGATGAATTTCCAATCCAAGGAAGTATTTCACAACCGCTAGATCTGACATTTCAAATTCCCTCTCCATTTTTTGCTTGAACTGGGTGACTTGAAGTGAATCTCTCCCCGTCACTATCTGGTCATCAACATAGAGAGACACAATCAGCTGATTCCCTCCTTCAAAGTGTTTGACATACAAAGTAGCTTTATTGTCACTCCTCATAAAACCATGTTGAACAAGATGAGAATCAATCTTACTATACCAGACTCTAGGAGACTATTTTAAGCCATACAAGGCTTTATGCAACTTATACACATACCCTTCTTTGCTTGCAATATAGAAACCTTCCGGTTGATCAACATATATTTCTTCATTAAGCACACCATTTAGAAAAGATGATTTTACATCTAAATGAAATATTTTCTAGCCCAACTTTGCTGCTAAAGCAACCAGCAATCTTATGGTGTCATGCCTAGCCACCGGTGCAAAAGCGTCACCAAAATTAATACCGGGTAGCTGAGCATAACCTTTAACCACAAACCTTGTCTTGTGTTTATAAATAGACCCATCAGGATTCAATTTAGTTCTGTACACCCATTTGACCCCTATCACATTCTTATTTTCAGGTCTATACACAAGATCCCAAGTAGCATTCTTCTCTATAATTGTAATCTCATACTGCATGACATGATTCTAAACTTCATATTTTGAAGCTTCATCATAAGTAGTAGGTTCAAGGGCTGCAATACTACATCTCTCATAAATTTTAACAAGTGGCTTGATCTTGATCACAGATGAAGCAAGAGAGGAATCATCTGAATCTAATTCCTTGACTTCAACTTATGAATTTGAACTGCACCCTGGATAACTTATTGGCAGCTGTTGAGCATCACCCTTCTTCTCAACTTTTTCTTTCTTCCAATCCTAATAAGCATTTTCATTAACTTTGACATCCCTGCTCACCATAATTTTTTTAGTTTGCAAATTATACACTCTGTATCCCTTAGCTTTAGAAGCATAACCAATGAAGATTCCCAATTCAACCTTTTTATTAAATTTGCTTCTCTTTATAGAAGGAACATGCATATAACATATAGACCCAAAGATCTTCAAGTGCTTTGTAGATGGTTTGACTCCACTCGAAGCCTCAATAGGTGTTTTTCCAATCATAGATTTAGTTGGTAATCTGTTGAGTAAATAAAAAGCTGTATAAACTACTTCTGCCAAAAAGGACTGAGGCAATTTCATCTTTGCAGGCAAACATCTAGCCATTTCAACAACCGTTCTATTTTTTCTTTTCGAAACTCCATTCTGCTCTGGGGTGTAGCTCACCGTAAGCTGATGTACAATTTCCATCTCTTTATAAAACTGATTAAATTCAGCAGATGTGTACTCTTTGCCATTGTCTGACCTGATTGCTTTAATTTTACACCCACTCTGAGTTTCTGCCATAACTTTGAACCTCTTAAAAACTAAGAACACTTCACCTTTGGAACTCAAGAAATAAACCCAGGTCATCCTTGTTAAATCATCAATAAATAGAATGAAATATTTATTATGACTCAAGGATTTAGTTTTCATAGGGCCACAAATATCAGTGTGCACAAGTTCAAGCTTTCTATGAGCCCTTTGTGCTCGATTTGAGGGAAAAGTTTGTCTATGCAATTTTCCCAACTGACAAGAACTACACACATCTTCATTTACAGCAATTTTAGGTAAATCTCTTGTTAAACCTTTGACATACATGGAACTCAGAGAATTAAGATTAATGCGACCATATCTTTTGTGCCATAGCCATATTTCATCAAGTTTAGCAGTATAAGCATGATCAACAATAGAATTCCAAGTTAAAGGAAAACTTTTATCCACCATTTTAATTTTAGCAATTTCACTATCATTTGGATTATAGATCACACAACATTTATCCTTAAATGATAGTGAATAGCCTTTGTTAATCATCTGAGAGATGCTGAGTAAATTTTGATCTAAGCTAGGTACGTAAAGAACATCATGTATAAGCTTAGTACCTTTTTTAGTTTTAACAGCAATTGTGCCCCTTCCTTATGATCGAACAAATGCACCATTTCCCATCCTGACTCTTACTTTCATAGCTTTTTATTCATGTGAGTGAAGATACTTATATCATTTGTCATGTGACTGGTGCACCTGCTATCAATAAACCATATCCTTTTTCCAGCAATATGATCTCCATCAAAGGCCATAAACAAGTGATCCTTAGACTGAGGTTCTTCATCTGTGAAGTTTGCATAATTTACTTGTTGTTGCTGAGCTTGATTTTACTTAGCTCTACAATTTTTTTTCAATATGTCCCATCTTTTTACAGAACTTACATTGGATTAGAGGCTTGCCTTTGAACTAGCAGTCCTTTTCAAGGTGATTGGTTCTTTTATATGAAGCACATGGTGGAAACTTTGCCTTTTTGGTTGGCTCAATTGAGTTTTTAGCTCACTACCCCTTATCAGACTTGCCATTTGAGTTGTTTTTGACATTCTTTATAACTTACTTTCCTTTATGCTTTGCTTGAAAGGCCCCTTCTGTAACATCCGTATTCATTAATAACAATTAAGAATGTTATTATTTCAGTTAATTAAAGTTGATGATTGGAGTTAATTATCAATTATTTGAATAAATGATTTGGAGTTTATTATTTTGTAATTAAGTTGATATTTGATAGAGATTAAGCATGTGGTATTGCATTAAAGTTGATAAGAGATTTTATCATTTTGAGATAAGAAACTAATGAGAATATTATATATGACATTAAAGTTGGATTATATTGAATAAGGTTTAAGGATGTATTGAAAGGAAAGAAAGGACTAAAGTGAAACAATTGGAAGTGAATGAATTGATAAGGAAAGAAAGAAAAGATGAGGGACCAAAGGAAGAAGAATGAGAGTTGTTGGGAGGAATAGTGGAAGGTATGGTGATGGACATGAAGAAAAGAGGGAGGAAGAAGGAGAAGATGGCAGAAGCAAAAAGAGAAGAAAAAGTGGTCTGGAAACTAAGAGGAATCCGAATTCAATAAAATGAGAATGATTCGGCTGCAAAAATATGGGAGTGGTGGATTTAAACTCAAGTTTATGTATTTTTATTTTATAAGTTTTGAATTCTGAAATTTGGGTATTTTGATGCATGAACTTATAGATTTAAGCTTGCCCTTGGTGTTTTTGAGTTGTTTATGCATGTATTTTTAGTTTAGATTTGTTAACCAAACTTCTGGCATGCCTAAATTTATGTTAAAAATTTATTTTTGGTCGAATTATTACTGCTGTCGAAATTGACCCAGATGGCCAGAGGGCGGCACCTCACCGTAGAGGCGGCGCCTCTACCATGGTGGGCGGCGCCTCCGCCCAAGATGACGATGCCTTTGCGATGGGAAGTCGGGATGCCTTTGGAAGAGCGGGAGGGCGGCGCTTCTGCTCGGGAAGTCGGCGCCTCCGCCGGTGGTCGGCACCTCCATGGCGTGTAGTCGGTGCCTTCGCGGCGTGTAGTCGGCGCCTCCACTCGGGAAGTCGGCGCCCCTGCACTGTGCTCACACCTCCGTGGTCCGTAACACCTCCGATTATGACCGTTTACGCTTTAATTATTGCACACCGATGAACCGAATCGTAGATTGATGTTCTAGAACGTTGGAAATGTCAGAAATGAGATTAATTTGTTAGTTTTGATAATTATGGTTGATTATCGATTAACTCGTATTAACGAATAAAAGATACCTAAATTACTGTATGTTGTGAAGTCTCAAACAAAGGGACTAAATCATTGTGAATAACTGATATTGAAATTTAATTATTTATGAGAGTATATATGTATATGTATATGGGATGAGTTGGGAATGATGAGCTGGCCACTCGATTGATAACTGTCTTTGGGACAGCGCAGGGATTCAGAGGTGCCTTTGGGGCGAATCCTTATGATTTATATGTATGCATACGATGATATTGAAATGAATATATGACTTGGCTAGTGTAAGCCATGGAAAGAAAGTGAAATGATATGTGAGAATGAGAGATGTTGTATATTGTTATTTTCCTTCAGGGAAAGGGTTGAGAAATATCTATTATAAGATAATGATCTGAATTATCATTTGAAATGATATGAACGATAATAATGCTGATTGTAATGATCAAACTCTCAACCTTAATAACAATTAAGATGAAACCTCCTAACAAATCAAAGAATGGAAACCATTGTGATAATCGAATATTATGAGGATTGTTATTAGTAATGTCTAGGAAATAAAGCTTATTTAGCTTTTGAATTTCAAACTATTATGGATTTTATGTTTATTTAAAGTAAGCATTTTAGACTATAATTTTGTGATGATCCTTATTGGATAACTTTTAAAAGAAATCAAGGATTTATTTGATAATTTGAAATGCTTTGAGCTTTATTTCGGAAAAAGGAAATTTATATCCTTGATTGTTTAGATTTATTTTTATTGTTAAAAGTATTTGATCATTCTCATGAAATGGAAATGTCCTACCCAATGTTTTGTACAACGATGATTTATTATGAAAGGGTTTATAAATTGAAATTTGCAAATTGATTGTACTGATTTATCAGTATTCAAATAATTATTACATTTTGAGGTTTAGTATATTTTCAATAAATATTATTGCTTTAAAAACTATACTATTTTCTCGCTGGGTAATTTCTTTCGAAATTACTCACCACCATTTTTAAAATATTTTTCATAGTTTAGTGATAGCCTAGCACCTATGGTAGTACAGTGGGCATCTATGGTTTATGAGGTTATGCCTGCGGAGACTCAGGTATGGTATGTGGTATGCCATGATGCGGATGCGGAGCTAGTGTTTAAGGTTACAGTTGTGCCCATAGGAGCAAATGCACGAGTCTCATCTGTGCATGAGGAGCATGAGGATAGCGTCTATTCTATCTTCCCCATCACTTATGCCACCTCCCTAGATGTCGAGGTCACCTTTACATGGGTGTGATGCAGTCTTGTGGATGCATCGAATTTTGGGCTTTTTGCTTACAGCCATTTCCTCACCCTATTGAGCGTGTCACCAAAGCTATCTTTGAGCCAGTGGACTAGTTATTGTGCTGAGGGTTAGGCCTAGACTTGTGCTGCTGTTGCTATCTTTACCTCTACCACCATCTTATGCCGGACTGTGATTTGGGGCTTATGTTTGAGGGTTAGATGCTAGGACAAATAATGATGTATCTTTTATTATTTATATTAGCATCTAGTACTCTGATTGTATATTTTTGGTGATGTATATATATTTACTATGTGGATGGATGGTTAGCACTACGGTGCTTATAATATATTTATATATATTTGATCTTAGTATATTATGATGTTATGATCAATAATGATGAATCGGTGTATTAATTGTAAATGGATGTATATGATAAATGATGATGACATGACATAAAAATTCTAAGAAAAATATCAATTGAGGTTTTGATGAGTTTATAAGCCAGAGTACCTATGTAGGAATGAAAGGTTTTAATTTGTACAGGTTTCATTTGTATCATTAAATTATTTGTATATAACTTTAAAAGCTCATTAAGTGTATTAAGAATTTAATAACTATGTTTACTATAGATAATTGAATATTAGTGGTTAATTAGAGGATAAGGTGTGACAAGTTTGGTATCAGAGCTTAAGGTTATTAGGTTCTGTAGACACTAAGAAATATTGTGTTATATGTTAAATATATTGAAAAATATTGAAGTGATGGACTATTATTACAGAAGTGTATAAATATTGATGATGAGAATTTCTAAAGTTTGTGATTTTGATTTTCAGAGAATGGCAAGAACTAGAGGTGGAATGTTTGGGAATCGGAATAGAGTTCTTGGTAGAGAGCGTGGTAGGGGTAGAGCTAGAGGTAGAGGAAGAGGACATGACGTCCAACCTGATGATATAAGACTGGTAGAAATAGCAGATGTTCTTGCTAGGAGTCAGACATCTATGAGAGAATCATCTCCATCGTCAGCTTCTGTTGGCAATAAGAGAGGTGATAGGCCGAATGTCCGTGCTGCTAGTCCTCAAGGCAGTTCTATGTCAGCTGCTTCAGCCTTAGTTTTTGAGTGTGTTCCTCGAAGGACGAGGAATATTTATTATGCACCACCGCTGGAGATACATCGGGATGTTCCAGTCCAGCCAGTAGCCCCGGTAGTGCATATTAATGCTACTGATCTGGCGAGGACAATGGCAACAATGTTGGCTGAGCGTGAGAGATATTGAAGGCCTGGAGATGTAATTGAGCATGCGAAGAAGTGTAGAGCTTATGAATTTCATGGAACGCTAGACCCCGAATAAGCAGACAAGTGGATTAAGACAGTGGATAAAGCTTTCAACACACTACAGTTGAGTGATTTTAAAAAAGTAAGCAATGTGTATGGGCTTATGTTCGACAAGGTAGACGACTGGTTGACAAGGATTAAGAATCTCTATGGAGAAGTACTTACGTGGAAACTCTTTAAGGAAGAGTTTGGCAGAGAATACTTAACGGAGACTTTCCAGAAGCAACGAAAGGCTGCATTTGTGAATCTGACATAAGGATCGTTGTCTGTCAGGGATTATATAGATAAGTTTGAGGAGTTGTATCATTATGCGAGGGACATGTACCCCACAGAGGAAGCCAAGATTGATAAGTTTCGGGACAGATTGCATGTATCCCTGAGGGGAAAGCTGAATTTGTATGCCGGTACGACCTTTAGAGGTTGGGTCGAGAAAGCGATGGAACAGGAGAGACTTGACAAAAAGTTTTAATCAGTGACAAAGGATAAATCTTATCAACATGAGGGATCTTCGAGACAACTTTGGAGGGGTAGCAATAGTCGGAGACCCAGATTCACTCCCTATTCAAGAAGCAATGTACGATCGGGAGGAAATTTTTAACCTCAAGGAAGTCAAATGTCTATGAGACAGCTTGTGCCAATGTTTCGACCTGGTAGCTTTGGGAATACTCTGAGAGGAGGAATGAATATGCCCTGGTGTAATCTGTGTAAGAAGAATCATGTGGGCAGTTGTGCTAGGAGTAATGTGCGCTGTTTCAAGTGCAACGAGGTGGGACACTATGCCCGTAAATGTACTAAAGGTGTGTTTGGAGAACCCTCAGTGCAAGGGTCGAGTGCTCCTAGATCCGGGAGAGTTGGTAGACCTCCGATTGCTGCAAGAACTGTTGGGGCAAGAAGTGAAGTTAGTAGGGCTCCACAAGCTCAGGAGAGGCACATGGGGCAGACTAGTGCATCTGGAAATATTCAACAAGCGAGGATTTACGCAGTTATTGGGAAAGAAGTGGAGAATGCATCGGACATCATTAAGGGTATGGCTTCTATTTGTGATAAGTTAGCCTGTGTATTGATTGATCCGGGTGCAACATTCTCATTTATATCCTCTACATTTTTGCTGCAAAATAAGTTAGAATTGTTTGATAGAGATGAACCTGTTTTGGTTAGTATGCCTATGGGAGTTAGCGTAATTTATGATAAGATCACTTGGGGTGCTATTGTGAGGATAGGAGAGGATGAGTTAGAATGGGATTTTATGCCATTGCCATTAAGCAA
>CATIWO010071324.1:0-12344 GCA_949673435.1 Macaranga tanarius | reverse complement strand
GATACATGATAAACACAATTAAACAACAATATGAAGGTAAATAAAATATAAAGTACTAAGAGAGAAAGATAGAACTTTAAATGTAGATAGCCTTCTTGAAGATTCCTTGACTTGCTTTGAATGTTCTTCACTTGAATATTTGAATTGTACTAACAATACTTACTAATAAAACTAACACTTTTGATAAAAAATAATAAATGTTTTCTGATGTCTTCTATCTATATTGTTCTTCTTATCTCTGAAATGCAGCTAATACATGTATTTATAGGCCTTATGAGTAGTTACAAGTGATTAAAATTCATATACAATTGGAAAGGCACTATTTGACATGAAAAGTCACCATCCTGTGCAGATGTAGTAACTTCAAGGGCATTTTTGTCCATCGAAACGACGTTATCTCCAGAAAGTGTCTTCATGAAAGTTGTAGGTCTTTGAGTATCTTTCTAATGCTCTTAAATCACCTTATTTGGAGGTCTGTAGAAGAAGTTGTGGCCAAAATACAAAAACTGTGCAAAGTTGAAAAGTTGCATCTCTTGGACTCGGCACATGACCTAACTTGCTTCCTTTGCCTTTCCTTTAGCTTTCCTTCACTCCAATGCAACTTTAAGCATGAAATTATCCTAGAGTGACCTATAAAACACACAAGTAACATCAAAGCACAAAAATAACAATAAAAATGCAATAATTAATTAAAATGCAAATGCAAAATAAATAAAAAGCAACAAAATGATCCTAAATAACCATGCTAGTTTGCATACTATCAAATTCCCCCACACTTAGACCTTGCTCGCCCTCAATTAAAAAACAAAAATCTAAGCAAGAAAAAACAACAAAAATTTCATCTTCTCCAAAATATATGTAGCCATCTTAACAAGTCATTCTAATAATGAAAGAAATTTCATAGAAAATGATAGTTAACAATTAACATTCAATGCTCAACAATGATAGAGAAAACAAGTCTCATAGCATAGGCAATAAGTTTAATACATTATCTCAACCTATTAATAACAAAATCAAGAATACAAAGTCAAAGTGCTAACCAAGCTATCTAGCCAAAATATTCATTCTTTAAACTTAAGATTTCTAAAAACACAAGTAGCCTTTTGGGACAAAAATCAAGCACATGCATAGACTAACATTTCTCATGGTATTTTTAAACACACATTTTTTTATATATTTTTTTTTATTAGTGGGTGCATTTTATGCTCCATCCCACTTATTTTTCTTATACTTGCAATATCACATACTCTTTCCGAATGAATGTAATTAGCAAACTCATTTGCACACAACTTACTCAAGATACATCACAAAACAAGTATAAATTTTCTCCTTTTTTAAAAAAATTTCTTGTGATATCATACATTCTTTCCAAATGAATATAATTAAGGAGCATACTCACTTATACATAACTTATTTGAAATGCATCACATCAACAAGCATATATTTTTTTTTTCGTGTCCTCATATATTATTGAAATGCTAATCTTTCGTATTATGGCTATAGTTTCCTTTAAGATACCTAAGTTCTAAGAAACTTAAGCTTAAATCCTTAGCATCCGAGCCTTAAGCACAGTTAGAAAGTGGACTAAAAATTCTAGATTTTGAAAATAATAAAAAGAGATAATAAGAAAAACTTAAAGACTATACTAAATGAGACTTTAAAATTCTACCAATTGAGCATAAAAAATTAAATATTAACATGACATAAAAGTAAAACTCAATCAAAATCAAAATGAATTAGAAAAGAAGCTACTTATTGATATGGAGAACATAAAGTAAATATGCAAAATAAATATGGCAGTCATGCATAAACAACCTAAACATAAATAAAATAAAACATAACACTAGCATCCTAAACATAAACGAAATAAAACATAACACTAACATGCATAATAACTACTACTAACTAAACAATCACTACTTAACTTCCCTTCCCCCATACTTAAAATACACATTGTTCCCAATGTGAAACTTAAAAGAAAAAGTAGGAAAAAGAAAAAACTCTCTTAATCCTCCGAAGGGGATGGTGGTGGAGACTCAATATTATGTCCGCAATGGGTAAAATATTGTTACATCTTGTACTTCATCTGGCATTGGCGGTGAGCTAATTGACGATTGAAAGCCTCCATTCCAGTCAATTGTTATTGCATTGCCCTTTGGTTTGCCAATACGTGCTCCCAAAGAGGCAAGTCATGGCTAGAAGAGCCACTTGCACCTCCTTACGTAGGAAAAGAAGGGATAGGTGCATCTTCTTGAGGCCATTCCTCTTGGTTCAAATCATCTCCCACATTATGCTCTTCGCCTTGAACATCATCTCCAATATGTCCTACTTGAGCATGCTCCTTATCATCTTGATCACCTATAAAATATGGATGGGGGATACCCTTCCAACAAGATCTTATATGTGTAGGAATAAAATAAAAAGAAGCATCTACAACTTCACCTCGCACAAGGGCTTGTTTAGTGAATCAAGTACATGGTGCAACACGGTCAACGGCATTAAAATCAACATTAAAAGATTTAGCAATGATAGTTATAACATGTCCATATGTCAAAGGAACATCTTTTCGATTAGCACATGTCAAGAGTTGATTAAATATCCAATAAGTTCAACAAACTTGTTTTCTATTATGAATGCACCACATCAAAAACATTTCTTGAGCCGAAACTCTATTAAATTCAGACTTATGAGATACTACATAACAAAGCACTGTATGCAACAACTAAAATTGCAAATCCTTAATAAACATAGCCTTGCCTTTCTTAGGTCTAAAAGGTGGTGGCAAATCAGTTATAAAATGCATCAACATCAAAAGACTTGGGCATATCACACATACAATCCTTCTTAAAACTAAAGACACATTGCATGAAAGAATAGGTAAGTTGGTGGGGTTTTCCTAACATCCTATACTCAAAGATATGTGAATCATTAGCATTAACCTCTAAGGATGTATAAAATTCCATATTCAAGTCAACAAATATGTGTTCATGCATAGAGACAAATTTCTTCAAACCATAATTTGTTAACAATTGAGTAAAGGAATTATGCATACTAATATCTTAAAGTAAAGAAGTAGGGATATACTTGCATGCAACCATTTCTCTAAATTTATTTTTAGTAAATCTAACACCTTCTTCATGAGAGAGGATAGGAAACTTAGCTTGATATGTGAGTTACAAATTCTCCTCTTGTGGCTCTTCCTCATCTTGATCATCCCTCCTTGGCCTTGATGATGAAGACCCTTTAGTTTTCCCCATTGCAAGTTATAGAAAATAAAGTGAAAAAGAAAAGAAAAGGAAAAGAGAGAGGGGGGCTATGGAGAAAATAAAGAGGAAAGGAGAGTTTGAGAAGAAGAATAGAAACTAAAAATAAAGAAATATGTGAAAAGGAAAAGGAGTGGTGTAGAGACAATGTAAGAAAAATAAAAATTATAGAGAATGAATTGTTAAGAAGGGAAATTAGATGTTTAAATAGAAGAAAGGGAGATGAAAAAGAGAAGAGTGGAGATTATAATATTAGTGGTTAATATAGTTATAAATAGGGAAAGACAAAAGGTTATGACATGTTGAAAGGTTGTGTCCTTATGGGGAAAGGACATGACTTTTCAATTCAAATTCAAAATTGGAATAGGAGTTATATGCATAAAGACAAAAACAAATATAGATAAAGTAGTAGAATTAAATAGTAATTAAATAAGTAAAATAATTAAAAATTACAAAGAAGATAAAATAAGAAAATTGTAAAAAATAAAAATTATGGTTTAGGGGAGGGCACGAGTCGGCACGCTATGCCGACTCGACACCGCGAGGCTCTGTTACGAGTTAGCATGCTGTGCCGACTCGGCACAGAGCTCGTATGTCGAGCCTCAAAGATGGGCAAGGCAGCACGCTGTGCCGACTCGGCACAGAGCCAAGGCAAAAAATAAATTTTCTTTTATATATTTTATTTTTTAAAAAAAAAAAATCAATATAAATATTAGGGTACTTTAAAATCAATGTGTATACTAATATTAACTAAAATATAATGTGTATGTGTATATCTAAAAGAAAATAAAATAAAGTAAAAGAAAATAATTAACTATAAATAAGACAAATACCTTGCTAAATTTAATGGTCTATAGATTGACCATACCTTTTTGCATTCATGGTGAAGAAAGAGAGATTGATTCTTGTGGATCAATTGCATTATCAATCAAATAAGGTTTGAGACGATGACCATTCACTTTGAAGCTTTCTCCTTTGTCATTAGCAATATCAATTTCCCCATATGGATGAACTTTGACAACCTTGAATGGACCCGACCACCTTGACTTCAATTTACCGGGAAACAACTTCAATCTAGAATTATAAAGCATAACAAGATCTCCCTCATGGAACTCCTTCTTAACTATATGCTTATCATGCCATAATTGTGTACGATCCTTATACAACTTAGCATTTTTATAAGCATTCATTCTCAATTCTTCTAATTCATTGAGTTGAAGTAGTCTTTTCATACCCGCTTTCTTCAAATCAAAGTTCAAAGCCCTAGTTGCCCAAAATGCCTTATGCTCAAGTTCTACGGGCAAGTGACAAGACTTCCTATAAATTAATTGGTAAGGAGTAAGGCCAATGGGTGTTTTAAAAGCTATCCTATATGCCTATAAGGCATCATCTAACTTCAATGCCCAATCCTTTCTTAATAAAGAAACCGTTTTCTCTAGAATCCACTTAATCTCACCATTGCTTACCTCAAATTGCCTACTTATTTGTGGGTGATATGGAGTAGCCACCTTGTGTGTAACTCTATACTTTTTCAAAAGAGCTTCAATTATATGATTATAAAAGTGTGAACCACCATCACTAATTAATGCTCTAAGGGTGCCAAACCTTAGAAAAATAATTTTCTTAAGCATCTTTTTGACAACCTTAGCATCATTAGTAATAGTAGCCATTGCTTCTACCCATTTAGAGACATAATCTACTATAACCAATATATACTTATAGCCTAAAGAACTAGGGAAAGGACCCATGAAGTCAATACCTCAAACATCAAAAATCTCTACTTCAAGAATTCCTTTCAAAGGCATCTCATGTTTCCTAGACAAATTACCCATTCTTTGGCATCTATCACATTTAAGCATAAATTCTCTAGCATCTTTAAATAAAGTAGGCCACCAAAAACTATATTGAAGTACCATAGAAGTTGTCTTTGATGCACCAAAGTGTCCGCCTACATCCAAGGAATGACAGTGTCTCAAAACATCTTGAACTTCATATTAAGGAATACACTTCTAATCAAACCGTCTCCATATCTCTTGTAAAGCAAAGGTTCCTCCCAATAGTAGAACTTACTATCATGCAGGTAGTTTGCAAAATCCGTAAACCATGAAAGTTCCATAGAAGCTAATGTAAGGAGATATTCACCATGAAATGACTCATTAATTGGCACACCATCATCACTCTTGTTCAATTCCTCTTGATGTAGTCTTGATAAGTGGTTCGTAATAAGATTCTCACTTCCTTTCTTATCCCTCACTTCCCAATCAAACTCTTGAAGCATTAGAATCCACCTTAAGAGCCTTGGTTTTGCATCTTTCTTGCTTAAAAGATACTTAAGGGCAGCATGGTCGGAATACACAATGACCTTTTGCCCCATAAGATATGCTCTAAACTTGTTAAATGCATAAACAATAGCAAGTAACTCTTTCTCCGTGGTGGTATAATTAATCTAAGCATCATCAAGTAGTTTACTAGCATAATAAATCACATAAGGCTTGCCTTCTTTTCTTTGCCCCAAAACAGCCTCAACCGTGCTGATGTAAGAGCCTTCTTTAAAGTCCCAAATACATCCATACATGCATAATCAAACTCAAAAATAGCCTCCTTGGCAAGTAGCTTGCATAGTGGCTTTACTATCTTTGAGAAATCTAAAATGAATATTCTATATAAACCCACATGTCCAAGAAAGCTCCTTATATCCTTTACACTCTTTGGAGGTGGAAAATTGGTAATGACCTCTATCTTTGCTCTATCAACCTCGATGCCTCTTTGTGAAACCATATGGCCAAGAACAATCCCTTCTTATGCCATGAAGTGGCACTTCTCCCAATTAAGTACTAATCCATGCTCCTTTCACCTATCAAGAACTTTAGAAAGATTTCTAGACAATTTGCAAAGTTAGATCCATAAACACTAAAGTCATCCATGAATACTTCAACACAATCATCTATTAGATCACTAAATATTGAAAACATGCATCTTTGGAAAGTAGCGGGAGCATTATATAAGCTAAAAGGCATACGCCTAAAAGCAAAAGTACCATATGGACAAGTAAAAGTTGTCTTAGCTTGGTCTTCGGGATGAATACGAATTTGGTAAAAACCACTGAGCCCATCAAGATCACAAAAATATGAAAAATTTGCTAATCTTTCTATAACTTGATCAATAAAAGGCAATGGAAAATGATCTTTCCTAGTTGCTTTATTTAACTTTCTATAGTCAATACATATACGCCAACCCGTGATAGTCCTAGTTGGCACTAAGTCATTATGTTCATTTTGCATAACGGTCAAGCCACCCTTTTTAGGAACAACTTGAATGGGGCTTACCCATTTACTATCACTAATGGAATATATGATCCCATTATCAAGCAACTTAATCACTTCCTTTCTAACCACTTCCTTAAGAGTGGGATTGAGCCTCCTTTGAGCTTCTATAGTTGGCTTAGTATCATCCTCTAAAAAGATTCTATGCATGCAAATGGTTGGGCTTAGTCCTTTTAGGTCATTAATTGAGTATCCTATTACTCCCTTATGTTTATTCAAAACATCATATAAAGCATTCACCTCATCATTTGGTAGTAAGGAATTTACAATAAAAGGAAAATTAGAATTAAAATTAAGAAATGCATACCTTAAAGTGGAAGGTAAAAGTTTAAGCTCCAAATTGGGTGCTTCAATTGGTGAGGAAGGCTTAGGATCATCTTTCTTCTTTAATGGCTTAAATCTTTGATACCTATAAGGATAAGTAGATGGAACCGATTCCAACATACTTATACAAGCTACAACCTCCTTATTGGAATGCTTGTCATCAACCTTTTGTGGCATAGTTATCGACAAAGGGTCTTTACCAAAATACTCATGAACAACATTTTGTACACATATTAATTGAGTTTATCTTTCCACAAACTTCAATAGGTGGAGATGTCTTAATCATTTTATAAACATTAAAAACTATGGACTCATCATTCACTTCCACCTTAATTTTGCCATTTTCCATGTCAATGACCACTCCCGTGATCACTAAATCCCAATAATATAGAAACTTCGGGGTCCTCTTTTATATCCATTAATATAAAATCTGTAGGAATAATAAATTTTCCTACTTTGGTGGATACATTCTCAAGCACACCTAATGAATATTTAATATATTTATCTGCTATAGAAAGACACATGGTAGTAGACTTTAATTTTACCTAAATCTATTTTCTCATATATAGAATAAGACATTCAACTCACACTAGCACCTATATCACATAAAGCTTTATTAAATGCAAGATCACCTATTATACAAGGAATAGTAAAAGAAACTAGATCCTTGAGTTTTAGTGGAGTTCTTGAGAACATTTCCTTAGACTCTTCAACTAGGGAAACTAGCCCATACTCTTCCATCTTACCTTTATGGTTAACAATGTCCTTCAAAAATTTACCCCAAGAGGGCATATCTCTAATAGCATCCATAAAAGGTATAGTAATAGTTATGTCTTTCATATGATCAAGAAACTTACCAAATTGTTTGTCAAGATTGTGCCTTATGAACCTTTGTGGGAAAGGTAAGGTTTTAAGGTCAATCTTTGGCTCACCTTTTTTGTTTGGTACTTCTTGAGTAGTCTTCTCTTTCACACCACACTTATCATCCTTTTTATCCTTCACACCATCATCTACCTTTGAATTCACCATACCATCATCATCATCCTCATTCACCATGTTCTTCTTACTTGTTGAAGCATCTCCAACTTCCTTACCACTTCTCAAGTTTATAACTTGACAAGATTCTTTAGGCTGAAATTTAGGTTGAATAGGTAGTCTTCCTAAAGGTTGAGGGGTTGAAGAGGCTTGTTGAATAATTTAATTTTCAAGGATTTTATTGTGGGAAACAAGTTGATCAATTCTCACATTAAGTTACTTGAATTGGTCTTTATGTTGTTTGTTGGTGGTTGATTATTGGTTTATGAATTGCTCCATAAGACCTTCTAAGTTAGACTTTGGTAGTGGTTGCAGATTAAAGGAAGGATGATTTAGTTTCATAAGGAAACCGGGTGGGTTTTGTGGTTTGGAAAAAATTTGGTTAAATGGAGGGTTTAATTAAAAGGATGTGTTTGACCAAGAAAATTCAGGATGGTTTCTCCATTGAGGGTTATAGGTATTAGAATTTAGTCCCCCTCTTTAGTTAAAAGCTCCTTGCACAAAACTCACATCCTCATTATTATTAGAATTCATATTGCATTGAGTATATGAATGAGATCCTCCACAAAGTTCATAAGCAATATTAGTATTATCAATAGAGTTAACTTAAGATTTACTTACCAACTTGGTGAGAGCATCTACCTTAGCACTTAACAAATTAATGGTGTCAAGCTCCAAAATTCCTCTTGCCTTTGCCATTATTGGCTCATCACCTATGTATCCTTGAGATGTAAGCTCTTCAAGTAGAATGACAGCCTCCCTAGCTGTTTTATCCATCCATTTCCCACTAGAGGCTGCATTGACAATATTTCTATTCCCATCCATCAACCTGTTGTAGAAAATTTGAGGGATCATCCAATCGGGCAAGCCATGGTGTGGACATTTCCTTTGAAGCTCCTTAAATCTCTCCCAAGCTGCATAAATGGTCTCACTACCATTTTGCTTAAAAGTAGTGATCTCATTACAAAACTTGGTGGTCTTTTGTAGTGGAAAATACTTGTGAAGAAATGCTTGCTTCAATTGGTCCCAAGTAGTGATTGATTCACTTAGCAAACTAGCAAGCCAAAGTTGTGCCTTTTCTTTGACAGAAAATGGGAAAAGCCTAAGCCTTATCACATCATTTGTCACTCCATTGATCTTGAAGGTAGCACAAACATTAAGAAAAGCTAATATATGAGCATATAGATCCTCTTCTTGTAAACCTCCAAATTGATTATTTTGCACCATATGTATGATGCTTGGTTTAATTTCAAAGTTATTATTGGCTATTGATGGAGCCATAATTCCTCCAAAATTACCCGTGATATTGGGCATAGCAAAATCAACCAAAGTTCATCTCTCTGGTTCTGCCATAATATTCAAATTTTATTGATTCAGTATTCTTTGCCTTTGTTCCCTACGCAAAGCATGTAAAGTTAACTCAATTTCAGGATCAAAATGCAAAATATCACTACCACTTCTACTAAGTCTCATCATGAAAACAAACAAAAATCAAACACTCAATAAAACTAACACTTACAAAAATTACAAATAATAAAAATAAAATAAAGGCCTAAAACAACTTTTCTCTACCCTAAGTTAATAAAAGTATCAAACAAATTCCCCAGCAACGACGCAAAAATTTGATGTGGGTCAAATATAATTACCCTAATCTCTAAGACTAAGTATAGAGCAAGTAGGGTGTCAAACACTCGGGAATTTGGAGCTATTTTATATTAACCGAATAGGTACTAAGATGGATAGGCAAAATATTAATAATGAAGATTGTTGGATTATTCTAATTATTCTAATTAATTACTAACTACACTAATTAATCTAATTAATTTAAATATCAAGTTAAATAGGGTTTATTAGAACTACAAGTAGGAATTTATCAAGAATTATAAAATAAACAAATAGTTACATGAAATGATTATAAACATGGTATAAGGCACAAATGCAACTCTCATTGTCATTTGTACTTAAAGTCCTTAAATGCAACTCTCATTGTCATTTAAAGGTAACTTATTTAGAGTCTACAAGCATTCTCATGTCATTGTAGAGATAAACATAATCCATAATATTACCATGCAAGGTTTATAATTTTTCTTTAAGTAGAAACCCTTGTCTCTAAGTGATTTCATTACCTTTAGTGAATTCAATTATATTTCCACCAAAATGCACCAACTCTCATTGCGTACATATTTGATTTAAACATTATATATGGTGGCCAATCATATATAACACATTCAAACTCACAATTGAACTCAAATCATTAACATAACATAAAATAAAAGATGTAATTCATTGATTTATTCTTCCTTGCAATTCTAACAAATAATGGCTTAACCAAGATACATGATAAACACAATTAAACAATAATAATAAGGTAAATAAAATATAAAGCACTAAGAGAGAAAGATAGAACTTTGAATGTAGATAGCCTTTTTGAAGATTCCTTGACTTGCTTTGAATGTTCTTCACTTGAATATTTGAATTGCACTAACAATACTAACTAATAAAACTAACACTTTTGACAAAAAATAATAAATGCTTTCTGATGTCTCCTATCTATATTGTTCTTCTTATCTCTGAAATGCAGCCAATACATGTATTTATAGGCCTTAGAGTAGTTACAAGTGATTAAAATTCGTATATAATTGGAAAGGCACCATTTGACATGAAAAGTCACCATCCTGTGTAGATATAGTAACTTCAAGGGCATTTTTGTCCATCGAAATGACATTATCTCTAGAAAGTGTCTTCATGAAAGTTGTAGTCTTTGAGTTATCTTTCCCATACAACTTGAATCACCTTAATGGGAGGTCTATAGAAGAAGTTGTGGCTAAAATACAAAAACTGTGCAAAGTTGAAAAGTTGCATCTCTTGGACTCGGCACCATCATACCGACTCGGTACCACTGTGCCGACTTGGAACAGGCCCTAACTTGCTTCCTTTGGCTTTCCTTCACTCCAATGCACTCCAATGCAATTTTAAGCATAAAATTAGCCTAGAGTGACCTATAAAACACACAAGTAACATCAAAGCACAAAAATAACAATAAAAATGTAATAATTAATTAAAATGCAAATGCAAATGCAAAATAAATAAAAAACAACAAAATGATCCTAAATAACCATGCTAGTTTGCATACTATCACTCAAACTCAAACTCAAGACCTTATCATTAAAGGCAAATAAAGGAAGTGTTGGTAAAAGGATTGGCCATTTATTTTTCTTGTACTCGTATTGCATGTATATATTATTCATGTTCTTAGTTGATCATTTCATGGTTATATGATTATTTTACATGTTATTGTATACTTTTCATGATAGTATGCTTGTTCATTATATGATTTTTTTGTTTGATCACATGTCCATTTTTTCATCATTTTATCTTTTCACATCAATAAAACTCTTTTTAACATAAAATCTTCCATTTTAGCATATTTTACCCTTTCTTTTCATCAAATCATGTATGTTTATTCTTTATTTCACATTATTTTTATAAATTTCATGAAAATCCCAAAATAACATATTTTATCCCATTTTGCATATCATTTTCATATTTTTCTCTATTTTATCACTTTTTGCATAATTTCATATCTTTTACCAATTGTTTCCAACATATTTATTTTCCATGCTGCATATTGACTTATTTAGTTATTTTATTTTCATGTTTGCATGTTTTTCATTACCTTTGTGCATATTGCTATGATTTTGTTATACTATACATATTTTACAATAATATCATGTATTCCATAATATGCATAAAATGACATATATCGTGCATTATTATTAATTAGTTATAAGCATGATTGTTATATTACGTGCATGACTACTTGCATTCCTTTTATGATATATATATATATAAATGCATTTATGCCATGCTTTATGCTAGTTTGAGATATCATATCCATGATTTGACATGATATGTTATAACATGCTATGTTTTACTATGTTTAGTATTGTATTCATGCCATGACCCATTACATCTCAAGTCTCCATCATGACATGATTTATCATGCTTCACATCTTAAACATGATATATTGTTAGCGTTTATGCTATGATCATGCATAGATATGTCATGCTACCTTTTTCATGACATGCTATATGTATATATTGTGCCTTATTTTACATTTTTACTATTAAATATCTCTTTTTGTCATGCTTATGCTAAGTTTTGTCATATTATATACTATCCTCTACCATGTATATTCATTTCTTTACTATGTTCATATGTTTATATGCCTTGCATATCATTTTATGTCATGTTCATATGTAACGTTCGTCATTTTGGAAGTACTGTTCATGCATAGTGAATTACATGACATGTGGCATAGAGTTGTAAGTTGCATGTATGTGGCATGTGCATTTTTGGTAGAGAGGGGTATTGTTGTAAGAGAAGTTTGGACCTAGG
>CATIWO010071316.1:0-17022 GCA_949673435.1 Macaranga tanarius | reverse complement strand
TAGTCAATGCACACTCTCCATCCAGTCACTACTCTTATAGAGATCTGCTTACCTTCTTCATTTTCCACCACAGTAATTCCTCCTTTCTTTGGTACACACTGGATAGGACTTACCCATAAACTATCTAAGATTGGGTAAATAATCCCAGCATCTAGTAGCTTGACCACCTCTTGCATGTTTGGATTGAGCCTCCTTTTCCTTTCAATGGTTTGCTTATATTCATCTTCCATTAGAATTTTGTACATGCAATAAGATGGACTTATCCCTCTTATATCTGAAATTTGCCAACCAATTGCTCTTATTCTCCTCTTGAGCATCCTTACAAGCAAGTCTTCTTGGTTCTGGGTGAGCTTAGATGATACAATCATAGGTAAAGTTTGGTTTTCTCCAAGAAAAGTGTACCTCAAATGTTGAGGTAGAGGTTTCAAATCTACATTTAGCGGTTTTATGCTTGATAGTAGTGTAGGTTCAATGTTTGGTAATTGAATTTGAGAAAAATGAGTTTGGTGTTTAAGGTAATCTTTATCTTGGGGGGTTTATACCTGCATACACTTCTCAGTATACTCCAATTCATCACATTTTACCAACCTCCTTCGTTGGACTTTAATTATACATTCATCCAAAACATCAACTCTAAAGCATAAATCACTTTTAGAAGAATGTTTCATACCTTGATAGATGTTGAACTTACAACTTTCCTCACCTATTCTTAGAGTCAAAGTTCCATCATAAACGTCAATAATTGCCTTGGCAGTGTAGAGGAAAGGCATACCAAGGATTAATGGAACATCTTCATCTTCCTCAAAGTCAAGAATGATAAAGTCCACTGGAAAAATGAATTTTCCAGCCCTTACAAGCACATCTTCCACTATTCCTTTTGGTTCCTTTACTGTCCTATCTACCAATTGTAGATGAATGTTTGTTAGTCTTACCACTCCAAGTCCCAATTTTCTATAAATAGACAAAGGCATAAGATTAATAGAATCACCTAAATCACACAAAGATTTTTAAAATGATAAATTCCCAATAGAACATGAAATAGTAAGACTCCTTGGTTGCTTCCTTTTAAAAGAAAGTTTATTTGAGATGATGGCACTGCACTCCTTTGTAAGTGTGACTGTCTCAAATTCTTGCAACTTCTTTTTGTTGGAAATTAACTCCTTCAAGAACTTTGCATACTTTGGCAACTGAGCTAGACATTCCACAAAAGGCATATTAATGTGGAGTGTCTTGAATCATTCCAAAAACCTTGTAAATTACTGATCATGCTCCTTTTTCTTCAACCTTCATGGGTATGGTACTGGAGGTTCATAAGGTTGAATTGGTGGTGCTTTCGGTTTAGTCTTATTTTCTACCTTTACTTCTGGTTCTTTTGGTGTCTCAACCCTTTCTTCATCCTGTTCTTTCTCTCCTTCATTCTTCTTTTCTTCATACTCCGTTATTGCTTTAGGGGTTTGGATCTCTGTACCGCATCTCAAGGTGATAGCCTTTACGTGCTCTTTTGCATTCTTCTCTGTATTGCTTAGTAATGCACCTTGATTCCTTATTGATAAGGAATTTACTAGCTGCCCTATTTGCACTTCTAGATTGTGAATAGAAAAAGAATGATTTCAGATCATTTTCTCCATCCTCTTTTGAGTTTCATCTTGCTGGCTTATCTTTGATGACATCACATCCATGAATTTCTCTATCTTGCTCTCCATTGAAGTGCCACAGGATGAATCTTTATCTTAATGAAATTGAGGTTGAGGTTGAGATTGTTGTGCATTCTAACCTCCAAATCCTAGTGGTGCTTATGGTCTCCACTGGTTGTTTCCTTGATTTCCCCAAGAGAAGTTTGGATGATTCCTCCAACTTGGATTATAGGTATTGCTATAGACTTAGTTTTGAGGTCCTTTAAAGTTTCCCACGTAGTTGACACCTTCCATAGTCATCCCTTGCATCATTTGACATTCTATGGTAGGATGACCTCCTTGACATAGTTCATATGAGGAAGACAATGTAAATACTGCATTCACATTCACTTTGTCCATCTTTTTTGTTCGAGCATCAAGCTTTGCATTCAACATGGTAAAATTGTCCACTTCTATGGCTCCAGTTTTTTGTAATGGTCCTTTCATTAGACCACAAACTTTGTGTATTTGTCATTTCTTCAAAGAGATCCAAGGCATCTTCTGGTGTCTTTGACATGACAGTACCTCCAGCTGCTGCATCAATGTTGACTCTAACTGCATGATTAACTCCTTTGTAGAATGATTACACCAAATCCCATGTAGGAATCAATTGAGGTGGACACTACTTCTGAAGGTCTTTGAATCTTTCCCAACACTCGTAGAATGTTTCATCATCTCTTTTAAAGAAAGAGTTAATCTCATTTCTGATCCTTAACACCTTTACAGGTGGTAAGTATTTGTTGAAGAAAGCTGTGTAAAGCTCTTACCAAGTGTTGATGGAGTTAGATGGAAAGCTTGTAAACCATATCTTTGCTCTATCCATAAGAGAAAATGCAAAGAGAATCAACTGGATTGCATCAGGCTGCACTCCATTCATCTTGAAGGTAGAACAATACTCCAAGAATCTAAATGTTAATATGGAGTGTCTTAAATCTTTCTAAAAACTTTGCAAACTGTTGGTTATGCTCCTTCTTCTTCAACCTTTGTGGGTATGGTACTGGAGGTTCATAAGGTTTGATTGGCGGAGGTTTCGGTGTAGCTTCTTCTTGCTTCACTTCTGGTGTCTCATGCTTTGGATCATCTTATTGTACCTCTTCTTCATTCTTCTTTTCTTCATACTCCATTGTTGCTTTAGGGGTTTATATCTCTGTGCCACTTCTCAAGGTGATAGCCTTTACTTTATGACCAAATGGATCCTCACGTGGTAACCCATTGAATGGTGAATTTTTTATCATTTGGATCATTGCTAGCTTAATTTCAAAGTTATTTGCTGCTACCGCCAGCCTTACTATTGGTGTTTGATCACCTTGCATATTAGAACTCACAAAGTCTCACATGGTTCTCGGGCCATTTTTAGGATTTTGAAAAACTTGTTGTCTCGGTAGGTCATTCCTTGCATCATCTCCTAAGTCCATTTTGCTTGGTGATTGTTGAGATATGATTGTTTGTTTCTTTTTCTCACGAACTGTCTTCTCTAACTCCAAATCAAGTGGAATCAACTCAAGTCCTTGTTTGCTTGCACTTCGTGTGATGTGCATCAAACAACACAAAATCCTGCAATACCATAATTAGAACTAAAATTAAAAATAACATCTAAATCAAGAAACACAATTTTCTTAACAATATCAATTCTTTGCCAATCCCGTCAACGGCACCAAAAACTTGATGTGTGTGAAATCCACAAGTGCACGGAATCATATCTAGTAAATAAAGATCTCATCCCACATAGATTGTAGATTGAATATTGCAATACTAATTATATTTATTTATTCAGACAATGAAATAGAGTTTAGATTCTTTTACAAACTAAAACCAAAACAACTTAAAGTAAAATTCAAATTCAAACAAATATTAAAAGCTAGGGTTCTTATTCTCAATTAGACCATTTCAAACGATTGATTAACCAAGTAGGTTTAATTAATTCTAATTCATTTTGAAAGGATCTTAGAGACTATAGATTTTCCTCTCAGATAAACCTATAATTAATTGGAGATTAATTAACATTAAGTTCATTGGCTCTCACCAACCCAATGCCTTTTAATTCTAATTTTAAACACAACCTTTAATTAATATTAATCCACTTAATTTTCTCTCAACTAATTAAGCAATCAACAGGTCATTGTCGAATCCAACAGAACCTATCTCTCGATTAATCCTATAGTGTCAATTCAATTCTAGGGTAATCAGTCCTAAAACGACATTAAGCACAACAACAATCAATGAATTAGATTTAGCCACCTAACATAAATCACAATAAGCACATGGTCAATTAAAAATAAGAACCCTAAAAAGGATCTAGCTACTCATGTTAAATCTAAAAGAAAATAAACAAGAAATGAAAACCATTCTAAACATAATAACAATTAATTAAAAGTGAGATACAAGAAAAACCCCCTTCCAAATGATGTAAGGAAGCCTTGGTCTTCTAACCTTAAGCCAAGTATCTCCTCTACTAAGCTAAAAAAAATGAAAATGTATTCTGAAAATAAAGAGAATAGAAAACTAAAACCAGAACTAAAACTAAAAACTAGCTAACCCTAAATGAAAAACAAATGGTTCTATTTAAAGGACCTAGTTTCCTAATGAAAAAGGTCATTTAAACACCCCCAAACTCTATCTAAACATAGGCTTAAAAGATGAGCTTCTATCTATCCAAACTCCAGCTTAAAATCTACTTTTTATTGGTTGCCACATCATCATGCACGGGTACACAACAATTGGAAACGCCCATGTATCAAAATAACTCTGAAATCTTAAAGTCAGGCATGGTCGTGCGTATGGGCGTATGACTGGCACATGGGCATGTGCTCTGTGACTGTCTCTTCCTCAATTCAGGCATGGGCAAGCGCATGGGCATGCCACTCCACACATGGACGTGCGCATGGCCAAGTGCCCTGATGTGAGGATAACTTCCAACTTTAAGCTTCAATCTTATCTTTATCTTCAAGTACTATCTCCATCTCTCCTCAAATGCATCCTACAACCACAAACTAAACAAAAATTACCTATTTAACACACCATTACTCAAATTAAAATAAAATAACAAAACTAACTAAATTAACTAGAAACTAACTAAACAATGCATTTCTAAACTTAATATGCAATAAAATAGAGTGCTCAACACATGTATATTTCACACTCATCATATAACGATACTCATGATATAATTGCAAGCAGGGTGATATTAATTTTGAAGGGTACATTTATTTAGTTATTAGAATGATAAAGATATGTTGAACAGCTTGTGGAAAACATAGTTGTATAATATGTTAGATAAATGAGTTAGGTAGTGAAAGAAGGTATTATCTTTAGTGCATAGTTATTAAGGAACAAACTGAGGTTGAATAATAGGAATTTGGGAAGCAAGGAAAATAATGACTATTACTCCTTCATTTGCATTATTGATTTGGGAATGAAATTTAATGGGTTATATTAGGGTTTCAAGACCAGAAACAGAATTTGTGTGTGACCACTATATTGGATAGCTAAGGAATTATGATCTTTTAAAATGAATATTTTATCTTATGATTCTAATTTGGCTAATATGAGTTAATCATTGAAGCATATACTTATTAGAAGGTGTTAAATTGGAACAACAGTGAAGTCTGAAGTCTTCCAATTATTAATTGATAATGAAAAGAATCATACAAGAGGTTGTTAGGTGAAAGTAAAGTGTCAAACTCTACTGAAAAATTACACCGGTCATCCGTACCAGAGAAGAGATGGTGAGAAATAATGTTGAATATTGTGTTTATGTTATTGTATACATTTGGAAATATAATGCCTTTGGGCATATGATGTTATAAAGTGTGAAATGGCATAAAGTATTAACATTTGGTATGCTGGACAGAGAGTTGAGTCAAAAAAAATTGGAATGTATAGTGTAGAAATTAAAAGACATCATAAGAGCTTAGACAATAAGGATAAAGAGGAATTGAGTTCAAGAAGTAGTGTTTATTTGGTAAGTAGTTAATTTCGGGGACAAAATTTTCTTTAAGAAGGGAAGAAATGTAACACCCACCTTCCAGTATCTGTATTTCCAACTTAAGTACAGTATATTATACATAGTATAATAGTAGACCTTAATTAAGTTGGATATGTATATATATTGTAGAGAGGGACTTAATTATAAAGAAAGTTTGAACTTATTTGTCACAATAGGTAGTTGTGGAGTAAAGTGTAATTATTCAAGTTCATTAAGGGGGTGTAGAGATTTGGTGATATTTATGTATTATTTTATTAAGAGTTAGTGTAGAGATATTTGTTAGTAATTATCTATAGCGCGGCCTATTCCCTTTGGCTATATAATCGTGTGGTTTCTAGAAATTTAAAACCCGATTTCCTCCATAAATTCTCTGATTCAAATGGCAGAGAACTTTCCATATTTATACCTTTTCTTGTTGGAGGGGCGACCGCCCGTTGAACTACCAAAGAAAAAAGGGTAAACCAATATGATCATGACATTGTAGGTGCTTGCGATGGGACAGATGCGACTTCCCTCAGTTAGTTTGGGTGGCATAGCCCATTGCGGAAGTGAGGCCCAAGTAGGAAACCAAATTAGAAAAAGTATTAAAATCCTATTATTAGATCGAGGAGGTAAATACTTAAGTACGGAGTTCATTGAGTTCCTATGATTTTGCCTCTCGGATACACCATTCAATTATGGTGTTCCCCGGTGGTGTAAGTTGTGATATAATGCTATGTTCCTCCATAATTGAATGGTGTATCCGAGAGGCAAAATCATACCTTATTAGATATGGTACATTTGATGATGAGCTATACTGACCTTTCTATTTGACTTTGGGGTTATACACTTCATACGGCCTCCTATATTTTTAATCATGTTCCATCTAAGTTCGTTTCCACTACACCATATGAGATATGGCATGGTAGGGCACCAAGTCTTAAGCATGTTAAGATTTGAGGATGTCCGGCCTTTATCAAAAGGCTAAAATCAGATAAGTTGGATGTAAAATCGATTAAAAAAAGGTTTATTGGATATCCTAAAGACAATTTAGGATATTGCTTTTATCTTCCTGCTGAACAAGTTAATAATGTAACTAGAGATGTCATATTTCTTGAGAAAGAGTTTCTTAAAAAAGGCGGTAAAGGAAGGAAGATAATGTTATATGAGGAGCCATCTAAGAAAGGCCAATAAATTAATCAAATGGATAGAGCCTATGCCAATCAAAGGTGTCATCACACCAACTCTTAGAAGGACTAGTAGGGTATCTCATCCACCAGAGAGATAGGGTTTTCTCCATAATGTGCAAGAGTTACATGTTCATGAAGAAAGCAATTATATTGATGATCCTACTACATATGAAGAAACTTTATCAGATAAAGATTTTTCAAGATGGCTTGAGGCAATGAAAGCTAAAATGGATTCCATATATGCAAACCAAGTCTAGACACTTATTGATCTTCCTGAAGGTATAGTACCTATAGGATGTAAATAGATCTTTAATAGAAAAATTGATACAGATGGGAAGGTTGATACCTATAAAGCTAGGCTTGTAGTGAAAGGATTTCACCAAAAGCAAGGGGTCAACTGTAAGGAGACTTTTTCACCGGCAGCTATGCTTAAATCCATTCAAATTCTTTTTGCTATAGCTGCACACTATAATTATGAGGTTTGGAAAATGGATGTCAAAACCACCTTCTTTAATGGTTATATTGAGAAAGGAATTTTTATGGAGCAACCTAAGGGTTTTGAATCCAAAGATGGCTCAAAAGTGCGCAAGCTTAATAGATTAATTTATGGTCTAAAGCAAGCTTTAAGGAGTTGTAAATCATTATTTTGATGAGGCTATCTGCTCTTATGGTTTTATTAAGAATGAGGATAAGCCATGTGTTTACAAGAATGTTAGTGGAAGTCAACTCACTTTCCTAGTCTTGTATATGGTTGACATTCTATTGATTGGTAATGTTGTTAGTATGCTTACATCTGTGAAGCTATGGTTGTCTAAGACCTTCTCAATGAAAGACTTACGGGAAGCTATATTCTAGGAATTTGAGTCTATAGAGATAAATAGAAAAGAATAATAAACTTATCCCAAAGTCTTTACTTGGACAAGGTATTGAAGAGGCTCAACATGCTTGATTCCAAGAGACAATTGTTACCATTTAGGCTTGGTATCCGCCTATCTAAGGTGATGTTGCCCAAGACATCGGAGGAGATGGAAGAAATGGCCAAGGTTCCTTATGCTTTAGCTATAGGAAGCCTAATGTATGCCATATTGTATAGTCAGCCGAATATTGCCTATGCTATTAGTATGACTAGAATGTTTCAATTCAACCCAAGCATGGAGCATTGGGTGGCAGTTAAAGCTATCCTTAAGTACTTGAGAAGGACTAAGGAATTAGTTTTCACTTATAGAGGAGGTGACTTACAACTTATAGGTTTTACAGATTCTGACTTTCAGTCAGATGTGGATAATAAAATGTTGATCTTTGGGTTTATGTTCATCTGTAATGAAGGTGCAGTGAGCTGGAAGAGTTCTAAGCAGAGTATTACTGTTGATTCCACTATAGAAGCCGAGTATATAACTGCATCGGATGCTGCTAAGGAAGCTATTTTGATATGAAAGTTCATCACCATAGCTGCATCGAATGCTACTAAGGAAGCTATTTTGATACAAAAGTTCATCACCAAACTAGGAGTTATTCCTTCCATTGATTATGTAGTCCCTCTCTTTTGCAACAATATTAGAGCCATTGCATTGGTAAAGGAACCGAGGTTTTTCCAGAAATCTAAACACATAGAAAGGAGCTATCATGTTATCAGAGAACTTGTTGGAAAGGGTGATGTGCTCATACAAAAGGTAGCTTCAGCTGATAATATGGCTAGTCCACTTGCTAAGGTGCTCACTTAATTACAGTTAGACTGACATCTGTTAGTATAGTGATATGCCCTAGAGGCAATCTTGTATTATGATATTGTAAATTATCCCAAATGGCAATGTAATATTCATGTAAATAAAGTTGTTTATTTATTTAAGTATTTATCCATTAGCATTATGTTAAATACATTTATTATCAAGAGTTGATAATATGAGTGACAAATGTATTTAGTATATATGCTATAAACTTGTTCATAGTCGATAAATTAATATACGGATAATATTAATTTGACTATCACCTCTGTCTATTTTCCTCGATTAGTATGTGATACTAATAGTGGGAGGTAGTGAGTCTCATGCTACTTGATATGAGATATCAGAATAGATTTGTGGATACTCATTAGTTGAGTGGATTGAACGTGACGTTAGATTTATGATTGTAAGGATATTCACTTATAGTCAACGATCACAATCTAGATCATGATGGTGCATATAGTCCTTCAACCTGAGGCATCACGGTCATCCATATTTAAGTGGTTAGAGTTTGTTACCGCTTACATACCTATGCTAGCCATGTATGGGTATATGGCGTGTGGTGGCTCTAGTCGGTTGAATATAGGGATGAGTGTTTGACCAAGATGGGATTCATTGTCTGGAGTGAACTGGGTTAAGATCCTACTCCTATCTAAGTTTATTATTGATGAAAGAGTTCCTGGCCAAGACAAACATAATATACTAAAAGAGTTTCAGTGCTAGAAATGGTTTCTAGTGTTTGTTATGTTTTATCAAGAATGGAACTTGAGATGAGGTAACATAATGAAGCTATTAGAGTTTGACTGTACCATAACTCTAGGCTTTATCGGGATCTTTAATGAAGGGATTTTAGTGCACGGTAATTATGATCAGAGGGTTTATGTGAATCATAATATGCATTCATTTCTAATTGGGTAGCTGTGATATCGATGCTAGGGGTCACTCACAGCTTTTGAGAACTAAATGTGTATCATTGGGATTTTCACATTTAGACTTGAAAGAGTTTCGAGTAATATCAAGTGTTGATATTATTTTCTCATTACCAATTAGACATGGACCTAGTAAGTCACACCTATAAGGTTCCTACCTTGTCATCTATATCTTAATCTAATTGTTGATTAAAGAGTTTAATCAAGTAATTAAGATTAAGGGAATTGGATTTTTACGAAAGCAGTGATTCTAGCATATCATGAAATCCGATTCCACCAAGGGTTTTATTATTCATTGTACTTAATTAATATTGGATATTAATTAAGGTAATGAATTAATAATTAATATATTGTTTATTAAAAGGACTTGGATTAATTGCCCAAGGTGTATGGGCCTAGGCTTAAAAGAGTTTTGGGCCAAAGATTAATCCTAAGTGTTGAGAAAGCCCAACAACCTTATCTAGGTCCATTGATTTAATGGATTAGGTTTTGGACCAAGAGTTAGCCCAATGGTAAGCCCAAGCCCATTTGATTGATGTAGAGATTTAGTTGTATGTATATACAAGTATAAAAGATGTATGTATACAAATACATTGGATGTGTTGTCTACTTTATCTTTGCACACTTGTATGCACACTTGTCATATGTATATTGGTACTAGATGATAAGTGTCATGGTGATGTCATCGATGATGTCATATGGTGGGACCCCATGATGTCATGATGATGTTATGGTGATGTCATGCATGATGTCATGGTGATGTCATGATGATGTCATGGTGAGGTGGCAATCTCTACACTTAATTTTATCCTTTAGTGATGGTTGATATCAATCTTTTTAGATGGTTATCTCTATCTATCCTTTAGAGCTCTAATGGAGGTTTTGTTTAAGTGTTGAGTAAAAGAAAAGGGAGGTTTTTGTTCGACAAAAACATGAGCCATCTTCAACTAAAGAAATAACACACTGAACCCTTATTGTTCTTGCTAGGAAGATTGATATAGAGCAAGTTCTTGTGAGGGTCATAAGAGATGACACTTGCTTCAACTTTGATCTAGGCAAGAAGGTGACTTGGTGGGAGCTTAGTGTTTCAAGCTAGAGGTCACACACTTGGGTGACTAGGGCATGTGATTCAAGAGTTGAATCTTCTACACAAAGCTTGGAGAAACAAGTGAGTTGTTCTTGCACTTGGACTTCGAAGTGGTTGTGTAAACATACTTATATATTTGTTTTAGCTATATGTTAATTGCAAATTGGATCTATTGGATTAGAATTCTTCATATGATGAAGAGCCATGTAATGAAATTTTTGAAATTTTACCCATGTCGGGCACACGCTTCTGCTGCGCGTCTATTGCATGGCATGATTCCTTTCACAAATGATCTGGAGTTAGCCACCATTGTACATGCATTAAAGATTTAGAGACATTATTTATATGGAGAGACATTTCAAATATATATCGATCATAAAAGTTTAAAGTACGTTTCCACGTAGAAGGAGTTGAATTTGAGGCAACGAAGATGGATGGAACTCTTGAAAGACTATGATTGTACTATTGAGTATCATTTGGGGAAAGCAAATGTAGTAGTTGATGCTTTAAGTCACAAAACTGTAGAGAATATTACTGGAACAATTTGCTATGAAAGGGAGAATCTTATGGCATTGCGGACAATGAACATTTCTCTCAATGCTGGGAAAAACCATTTATTGGCTACCTTGCCAGTCAAATTATCATTGGTGGATCAAATTAGAAGTGCCAAAATGGAAGATTCATATTTGAAAAGGATGAAAGAGAAAGTGGAAGTCAGAGTCAACACTCAGTTTGCAATCAAGAAGGATGGCGTATTGGTGATTGGCAATCGTATGTGTGTTCTGGATATTGGGGAACTAAGAAGTCAAATCATGAATTAAGCTCACAATACACCCAACACTATACATCCGGGGAGTACTAAAATATATCGAGATTTGAAGCCTTTCTATTGGTGGCCAACAATGAGGAAAGATATAGCAAAATATGTGGCAAAATGTTTGACATGTCAATAAGTGAAAGTGGAACATTAAGCACCTACGGGAAAATTACAATCTTTGAGGATACTGGAATAGAAATGGGAGAAGATAACAATGGACTTTGTAATTGGGTTGCCATGAACATTTCAAAAACATGATACTGTGTGGGTGATAGTTAATCGACTCACTAAATCAACTCATTTCTTACTTATTCAGTTAACTAATTCTTTGGATAAGCTGGCTTCTTTATACATTTCTGAGATTGTGAGATTACATAGGATTTCTGTGTCAATTGTATCCAATAGAGATCCACGATTTACATCACATTTTTGGGGAAGCTAACAGGGAGCATTGGGAACTAAATTGCATTTTAGCACAGCATATCATCCTTAAACGGATGGGCAATCAGAGAGAACCATTTAGACTTTAGAAGATATGATGAGGGCTTGTACATTTGAATTCAAAGGGAATTGGGATGATCATTTACCACTGATGGAGTTCGCGTATAATAATGGTTTTCATTCCAGCATCGGAATGGCACCTTATGAAGCCTTGTATAGAAGGAAATGTAGAAGTCTGATTTGTTGGGATATTGAAGGGTTGAGGTAACTCAAAGGACCGGATTTGGTGTAAGAAATAGTAGAGAAAATTCAAGTGGTAAAGAAATATTTAAAAGTGGCCCAGGATCATCAGAAAAGTTATACGGATTGACACTACTGGAAAATGGAGTATAACACTGAAGAGAAGGTTTTTTTAAAGGTATCTCCATGGAAAGGAATTTTTAGATTTGGTAAACAAGGAAAATTAAGTCCGAGATATGTTGGACCTTATGAGATTAGCGAGAGGATTGGACCACTGACATATAAATTAATTCTACCAAAAGAATTATCTTCTATTCATGATGTTTTTCATGTATTGATGTTAAGGCAGTACTGGTCAGATCCAAGTCACATTGTACAATAGTCAGAGATAGAAATCTCCGAGAAGCTAACTTATATGGAAGAACCAATAGAAATTTTAGATCGAAAGGTGAAGCAGTTGAGGAATAAAGAGATTCCACTAGTAAAGGTAAAATGGAGCCATCATTCTTCTAAAGAAGCTACTTTGTAGGTAGAAGAGCAAATGAAACAGAAATATCCATACTTATTTCCAGAAAGTAGAGAATAGTTAATTTCGGGGACAAAATTTTCTTTAAAGAGGGGAGAAATATAACACCCGCATCTTAGATACGTAATACATGCATTATGCCTCCCATTATATATAGAATAGAGTAATGGATTTCATTTAAGTATGAGTAGATAGGAACCTAATTGTAAGAAAAGATGGGATTAAATTGTCACAATAGGAAGTTAGGGGTTCTTATGTATTATTCCCATTTCATTAAGGGGGTGGAAGGTTATTGTGGTGATAAATGCCCATAATTATCTAGATTTTTATTAATTGGTTATAATTATACATTAATTAAGGGGACACCTATATGTGCAAATAGAAGCTTGTGATTGGTATGTGTGTGTGTGGGTGGGTGTATGAGTGTAGAGAAATTCTATTAGGAAGAGAGGAGAGTGATTTTTAATAAGTTTGGGAGATTTTGATCTTGCTTTCTTCATCTAATAAAAGGTTTGAGAAGCTTTAGGAGGTTTTTAATTAATTAGTAAGCTATGTATGTATTTTTGTTAATTGTAGTTGAGTTTTCATTGTTACAATTTTGTGCTCTATTTTCCTTGTTTATCAGTCCTAGGGTTTTTACCATAACATGGGATGTAGAGCTTTAATTTGAGCAACATTGAATGCTATAAAACCTTTAGAGAGTCCTCCATAACTTTTATGTTTTGAACTTGAATTGAATATGTAGTTAAGAGGGTCTAAAAAGGCTCGACATTTATTACTCACGATGGTGGCCTGTTTTACCCGATTTGGTTCAAAAATTCATAAATAAGTCTATATATGTCCGAATTGAGTAATTTCAATTGGAATTGATAGTACACTCATAATACTAGCTTCAGTAGAAAAATCATAGTCATTGGACTTGTTTGTGCATCATTTGGCTATATCAATCTTTGAGTATTAAGTTTCACTTAGTTGAGTTTGGGTGCAAGTGCTATGTTTGTTATGTGAGATTGATATATGGTTATGTATAGGAGTTGACAAAGATAGAGGAGGCACCACTCATTAGGAGAAGCTCTTCTCCACTATAGAGTTGGAAGCCCTTTGGTAAGTAATTATTAATATGATATATGTACATTGGTTCTCTTGTATATTTGAATGGTAATGCTATGTTGGATTATATAAGTCACTTGAAGTGATGAAAAGTGAGATGTATTGTGAATTTTGAACTGTGATTGAATGTGTTGATTGAATGTGGTGTGAAATAAAGTATAGTTATTAAAATGTGAATGGTGTAAACATATATGGATATTAAATGATTGTGAGGAATGTGAGGTATGCATGTGATAGTAGGGCAGAGCCGGGCGGATAGCCTCCACTGAATATGAGATCTGAGACTGAGCCGGGTGGATAGTCTCAGAAGAGGCCACATTTCAAATATTAATTATGAGAAATGGGAAAGCTGAGTCGGGTGGATAATTACCCAAAAATTATGTGAGAATGTAAAATCTGGGACTGAGCCGGATGGATAGTCTCAGTATGTGGCCACTTGTGAAAAAAATATGATTGTGAGGATTAGGCCTAAGTTGGCTATGTGTGAGGAAATCGTGTGTTGATGGTTCTAGCTGGATACTTAATGTGAATGGATATGTGTTTTGCATTTATGCTTGCATATGATGTTTAAATTCGGGCTTGTATGTAAATTGAATGTGAATGTAACATTGTAAAAGAAAGGAGTTGGCATACATAGGGTATGTTATGAGTCCTAGTTGAATTATTGTATACTTTGTATGTACTTTTGGTATATTATATATATATGATTAGTATATGTTGAATAGAAAGAGTGGTTGATGTTAATTAATGATAGTATATGTGATACATTTGGATAGGGAGCCATAATTTGTATGAATTGAGGTATTTTTGGTAGAATTTAGTGCAGTGGCTGAAATCAGCTTCTGGCGAACGCTAGTCCTTTCTTGCAGAATTGGATTTCTAGCACCACTGGCGATCGCCAATCCTCTGAATTAGGTGAGCCACTGGCGGTCGCCAGTGGCCTGGCTAGCGCCAGGCTCTAGGCACAGCCTGGCGAAGTTTTTGTTTGGTTTTGACTTTAAACGGGTCTTAATCTTTTATTTGGGCTAAGATATTTACATTTACATATATGGTATATTCTTAAGTGATATTTATACTTAAGTTTACACACTTAGTGTGTAAACTAATTTAGTGTTTTTTCCTTAATGAGTTCTTGAGAAGTTTTATATATATCATTGTATTAATAATTGCTTATTGAGTTGTAAGCTCATCCCTTTGCATCTATATTTTTGAGGTCATAGCTAGATAAAGTTTGAGGTGTGCTTTTGATAGTAATCATCATGTGGGCCAGAGGCGAGCTTGGTGCATTTATATCCATCCTCAATGTCATATGGCATTTTAGGAATTTTGTAATGATATCATGTGTACATTTTATCCTTGTGTTTTGTATATATTAAGTGTATGCTATGTATATGAACAATAGTAGATGTTTATATAATATATTTTTGAGAAAAAGTTAGAGGGTGTGACAATATATGGCGGTGCATTGGACGGCACAAACCTATGATGTTCATTGGACGGAAACCGAGATCTTATACTTTATTCAATATGACGCGGATGCCGACTTTTCTTTTAAAGTATCTATGGAACCAATAGCGATAGGCTACCATAAACACACAGAGAGAGTCGACTTTCAGGACGGATGTCTAAACAGTTGTCCATGAGACCACTCCAGGCGTACAGGTCTCTTTGACCTAGACATAGTCACCACCTGATACTATAGTTTTCTCTTTTTCCTTAGAAGGGATGTGATAAAAAGTAACTGCACTTTTGATTGTAAATATAGCAGTACTTTCTAGGGCTTATTAGGCCACTCTTCTGGGGTTATTAGGTTATACCCTTCTTTTTAGTGTATTATTTATATATTTTGGATAGTCCCTTTTCCCCTTGTTTAACCCATATGTAGAACAATATCTATTTATGTAGATATTTATATATATATTTTCATATCAGTTGAGTTTATTTAATCTTTGCCATCTATTATATACTGTGGTTGGACGATAGCATAGTTATATGATTATGAGTTCTTAATGGTATGGGAAAAAAAAGGTTAGAGCAGTTTTGATTTAGAAGTGACACCTCTTCACGTCGGCACCTCGGGCGAAACAGTGAATGTGTTGGCGCTGTCTGAAGAGGAGTCGGTGGGGAGGAGTATCACAGTTTTTGGTATTTGAACCTAAGTTTGAAAGTTTAGATTGTGAAAATAAGATTTGTGATGAATTTGACAGGTTTTGAAGCCTAAGGTTTGAAATCTAGATTAGGTAATTCAATAAGAACTTAAGAAAAATTCATGTGTTGAATGAATGAAGAATAGTAATATGATATTTGATGATTTGAATTACTAAAATGAATTGATTTTAGAATTGCAGGAAGTTGAGAGATGGCAAGAACTAAAGGAGGTGGGTTAGGTGCAGGAGGTAAACCTAGATGTAGGCCGAGAGGTAGAGGTAGGGGTCGAGGTATGCAGGCTGGTGAGATGAATTTGATAGAGTGAGCTGAGAGTAGGGGTGAGCAAAAATAACCGAAAACTGAATTACCGAATCGAACCGAACCAGTCGGTTCGATTTTCAGAAATAAAATACTAATTCGGTTTAAACCGAACTAAAATATGTTTGGTTCGGTTTTTAGAGTAAAAAATAGATAAAAACTAAACCGAACCAAACTCTAGTATATTCTAAAATTTTATATATATTTATAGTTCGGTTTGATTAGTTTATTACTAATATTTTAAATTTTATTAATAATATTAGTTTCCAAATCTATAAAACTCTTAATAAAAGTATTTACTACCAAAAAAATTCTAACAAAACGTATTTAAATATATTTTAGAGAATCGGTTTAATTGATTTTTTTAATAAATAAATAAATAAATAAGTATAAAAAATTAACATCAATATATCTTATAAATCTTATTAGAATATTGTAAAGTTACATAAATAAAATAACTTAAAAATTAAAAAGTGAAAAGAATATTAAAAAAATAAAAAATAACCGAACCGAATCAAAAAAGTTTAGTTCAGTTCAATTCGATTTTAAGAATTTTTTATACCGAACCGATATAGGTTCAGTTCAATTCAATTTTAGTCATTTTTGAATCGAACCAAATCGAACCGACTTTTGCTCACCCCAGGGGTATGTATTGAGTATATAGAAGGAAGGCGTGGATCTTGAGATTTTCATCCCAGAAAGCTAATGCTTTTATCGTTGGATTAGATGCTCAATGTTTAGTCAGTATTAGTAGTCTCTGTCAACTTTTGTAAAACAAGCTAAATGTTGTAGAATAAAAAAAACTTAAATCTTAATACTTCAAAAATAATAGTATTTGAAATTTTAATAATTAAAATA
>CATIWO010071223.1:0-20523 GCA_949673435.1 Macaranga tanarius | reverse complement strand
TTTTTGGTGAGATTTATTCACTCTCATGTCTAGTAAGGTCAAGCTGTTTTTATAAGAAAGATCCATGCATATAATTTGTTAATTGTTTTTCTGGTTTGAATGTAAAGATATATCATGGAGTAATTAATGTGCATGACATGATTTATGTCCTTAAAAAGAATTTAAGTTCTATTCCTATGGACATATGTATGGGTTTGTTTGAGGCCACGTGTTGCGGGTCCCACAGATCACCCTAAGATTGAATTAATACTATAGAGCTTGATTAAGAGATAGGTTTTGTAGGATTAAGCAATAACCTATTAATTGCTTAATTAGTTGAGAGGCAATTAAGTGGTTAGTATTAATTAAAAGGTTGTGTTTTAAAATTGGATTTAAAAGATATTAGGTTGGTGAGAGCCGCTAAACTTGGTGTTGTTTAATTCCCAATTAACCTTAGGTTTATCTGAGAGGAAAACTTATGGTTTCCAAGATCCCTTCAAAATGAATTAGGAATAGCATAGACTTAGTTGGTTAATCAATCTTATGAAATGGTCTAATTGAGAATAAGAACCCTAGCTTTTAAATTTTTTTTGAATTTGAGTTTTACTTTATTTTGATTTAGTTTTAGTTTTTATAAATTCTAAACTCTATTTCGGTGTCTAAACAAATGAGCATAGTGAGTATTCCAGTATTCAATTTACAATGTCTGTGGGATTATATTTTTATTACTACGTGTTACGATTCTGTAAGCTTGTGGATTTGTACTCATCACTTATGAACAATTAAGAATTCTGTATATACATATGTATATATATATAAGTGTTAGAAGGGTTATGAAAGAGGAGTTGATCATTTAATGTTATAACTATCTTTGGAATAGTGCATGGATTCAGAGGTTCCTTTGGGACGAATCCTTGTGGTCTAACCGTACGCATACGAGGTTTTCGAATCGATTTTTTGTGCAAGGGCCAGTTTAGGTCACTAGACATGAGAGTGATGGGAGTTGTAATAAGTGATATAATTATGTATTAATAAATACATCAGAAAGTTTAGAAATTCAGTTATATGAATATCAAAAATATATATAAGTAAAGAAATAACCTGAGAACGGAAAGAAATGAAGCTATAAATAAGAAATGTGAATTTAGTTTAGAATAACTGAGTTCAACTAATTTTATCATAGTGTTTGTCTCAGAAAACTTTAAGGTTTTATCTTATGCTCTTCTTAATAAGTGATAAGACATAGTGATACCGACCAACTACTATATTAATGGTTATTTTGATACTGTAAGGTTAATTAAGTCATTTATTCATCTATTTAATTTACTTGTCTAGTTCAGCATTTGGTTATTTATTCACTAATGTATATATTGATGTAATTGGTGAAGTATTTAACTCGTTATATATTTAATTAGATATTTACCTATTTAATGAGGTTTTAAATCATATCTCTTAAAAGATCTGATTATTTGAAATATTGAGAATTTTCTTGAGCAAAGAAATGTTTAAACATTTATGCTAAGTATTTAGCAAGGTTTTAAGTTTTGGCATTATAATGTTTAAGTTTTATAAATAGGACACATTATGTATTAAATATTTGAGCTGCTTACTAGGTAATTTTTTTATAAAATTACTCACCATTATTTTGTTTTAAATTTATTTTCAGCTTAGCTTATATTTTAGCATTAAGAGATGGCAGTTCAATGGGCAAAAATGGTCTATGAAGTCACTGAAGCAGAGACATTAGTAAAGTACATCATATGCCATGATGTGGATGCTGAGATTATCTTTAGGGTTACGGTCCAGCCAATTGGAGCGGATGTCCATCTTTCAGCCATTCAAAAGGAGTATCTTGATAGTATCTGCACGACTTTTAGAGCCCTATATGCCACATCTGCTGATGTGATGGTCACCCTCACATGGGTGTGATGCAGATTAGTACCTGTATCATTTTGGTCTTTTTGTTTTAGGCTATACGACACCCTAGAGCTTATATTGGATATATTTTATGAGGACGATGAGGGTTGACTAGGTTGGCCTTGATTAGGTTGGCCTTAGGACTTTAGCTGTGTTGCTACCATTACCTTCCCGGACAGTGATCCGATTTGGAGAGAGAGAGATGTCCTTTGCATAGATATTGATGTATTAGCTATTTTTCTTGGCATCTAGTACTCTTGATGTGTATATAAGTTGTATATATTTTATGGGGTTTATGGTTTTGTGGTACTAATATTAATATTATATTTATAAGATATTAGTATTTTATTTAAATGTTCTTACCTTTTAATTATATTCAGGCTTGATGATTATGGTTAAGGTTGGACAAGAATGTTAAATATTGTGATTAAAAGTTTATTGGATTTACTGATGTCAATAATATAAATTTTCATATGTCTAATGTAGGGGACATTTTATATTTCTATGAATATTGTATTTTAGATTGGTAATTCTATATCTTTATGGAGAAAACTAATAAAAATGATATTGCTTTATCAACTTTGGTGTTAAATTACTATTAATCCTGAAGTTAAGTTTTCTAATGGTATTGGAGATAGTAGGGGTGTTACATGATTATTATAAATTTTTATATCATCTCCACAATAAATTTTAATCGGCTTAAGCATTTCACCGAGCAAAATTTCCATTTTAGTGCCTTTTAAAATTTACACTTAGCCACTATCTCTCACAGAACATCAATCTTTGTATTACACTAAGGTAAAATATTATTTTTTACTATTTAGCATAAAATGCCAAATATAGTCCTTAACTTCATAAAACCCCCGGTGTAATCAGCATATTTTTGCATTTTATAATTGACAATACCCCTTTAACTTGTTATTTCCTCATTTCTCTAAGCAAATTTTGCCGATTTTATTAATTCTGCACTTTTGCACTATTCTGACTATAATGCTTAATGACATGTTTTCCCTTAGGAATTTTCCGGGGAAACCTGGTAAAATAGCTTTTTTACAACTTTCTTGCTCATTACCCCTCCATTTCCTAAGCAAATTTAGCTAATTTAAACTAGTTTTGCATTTTTGCATTATTTAGCCTAAATGCCTGGTGAAACATCTTCCTTTTGAGACATGTCTTGGTGAAATTTAATAGAATGGCTACTTTGTGACTTTTCTACTCATCATCTCTCCATTTCCTTGGGCAAATTTTGATAATTTATGCAATTTTTGCATTTTTGCTCCGTTTAGCTTAGAGGTCATAGTGAAATGGCTCTTTTATGTTTAATTTCATCAATTGAGACACTTATCCTGTCATTTCACCAAGGGTTTAGGCCAAATACAATCTTTTAGCTTATTTTGGCCAAGTTACCCTTGATTTCACTATAACCATTTTTGTGTATCTGTTTAGTGGAGATGAGTTTTCTTCACTTTATTTTGATGAAACGCCTTTGTCTTTGCTCGATACTCCCTCACTAACCATTTCCTTTAATTTTCATTAAGCAAAATGTATGAAGTTCCTGACCCTTCATCTACTCATTTAGCTTCTGTTAGTGCTTTGTATGGGCTTCCATTACTGCTAACTAGGTATCATCACTTATTTTCACTTTATGAGCTTATTTGAATAAAGCAAATACTCATTTTATTTTTCTTGTTTGAACAGCTCATGTCTTTAAGTTCTGCGCCAATAGTTTCTATATCTACCTAGTAAACTAGAATGGAGCAAATAAAGGAAACAGAAGCTGGCCAAGGTGTCTTTTAATAAGATTGTGGTAGAAATAGCAAAATATGAGGCCAAATAACTTGCAAAAAAAGAAAAATGTAGTAAATTAGGAGCAGGAGGCCATGACGACTAGGCAAAAATGTTTGGACATTTGGAAGACCTTAAGACACTTTGATGTTAATTCCATTTAATTTTCTCTGCCTTTATTTGTCATTTCACCTATGATGTATGACTGTGCTATTTGGCATATTTTATATCTTGATGCAGGACATATAATTCGATGCTATAATAAAAATTTTAGCTCTGTTGACATTCTCTTGGTACTGTATCAATACGTGCATAATATTTATATTACAAAGCCTTTGTTGCTTTGATAAAAAGCTTTGTTTAGCACTCTTTGATAGCATCACTATTCACAACACACTTGGCACCACAACCATACATTTTTTTCACCACTAAAATTGCCAATTTTCAACAACAATGCTACCGAAATTCTGCAAAATTACTGTCAACCAATAACCAACACACTTAACACAAAAACAAACACACACTAACACACCAAAATTTAGCAAAATCAAATTTTATTTATTTATAGTAGTGGCTTTCAAGCCAACTTGCACATCGAAAAGTAAATTTTGCCACTTTATGTACTAAGTGGCAAATTTCTGGCCTAAGGCCAGTCACTTATTTTACTTATTTTTCTTTCTTTCCCATATAGTGGGAAATATTTTAGCACCACCTCCCTTACTTAGACTTAGCAGCAATTTAGTACAGTCCCATGCAATATAACTAATCTCTGAGCTCAGTATTGCAATTAAACCCACCATAAAGAAAGCGTTGAGGGATTTTTTACCATAAATAGTAATGTCAACTGGTAAAACCATTTTTTTAGTGGTGGAACAGGTGGGGGCACCACAAATATTGGTTGTCTCCTATTGAAATTTGATAGTGGCCTCCTGTTGTCCCTTCTAGGCTTAGGTTTGTAGTTATTTTTCAGTATAACTGGTGCATGAGGCTTTTTCTCTAGTGTTGAGAACCTCCTATGAAGGATTAGTCTCCAATAGCTTATGAACCTGTTGGAATTCATATTAGAAGGCTTAACCACCTTCTCTTTTTCTCTGATCTTATTACTCAAATCTATATTAATAGGATCTTTAATACCACTGGTGCCTCCTTTTCTGCTTTTATGTTTGCTTCCACCTTTGGAGGTTGAGGAGAAGGCATCTCACCTTTAGGAATCTACTCTTGGCCATCATAAATTGCTATTTCATCAGGTAAAATGTTGCCCCTCAGGCTTTGCGTCTGGTTTTGAGGATTTAATGCTTGGCCTTGGGGAACTTGTAAATTGCCCTAGTGAAATATTATTTTCCCCTAATGAAACGACTTCTGACCTTGATGCATATTGCCCCCCGAACCTTTTTCTTGCTGAACACCCTCATGTTTATGAATTCTAAGCTGAGAACTTGGATTTTCCTTGTCACCACCAAGAACCTGACTTCCACCATTAGGCTTAACGGGAGATAAATGTCTGGGTTCTCCATGGGGTTGAACCATCACCTTTGGGGACATGTTATGACTCCCTTGCTTCAGATAAGCCTCATTCATCTTAGCAAATAAAGTTGATATCTCTTGTAAAGTCTGGTTTATAGCACTATTCATTTACTGAAAAGTACCATTCATCTGCTGGAAGGAATTTTGCAAAGAAGCCTGAAAAGTACTGTTTATCTGTGCTATTGAATCTTGGACCTATTTCATTCCATCTCAAAAGATGGTTTGGGCATTCGTGCCCTCAGTAGTAACCATAGTATTAATGACTTTAGGACTTTCGCTTGTATAGCCAAAAGTTGGTGCCTTGGTCCAAGTTTGATCCTGAGGCATTAAACCTCCATAAGCTTATTGCAATAGAGCACTTGTTTTTATAGGTGTATTGGTCATATTACAAACTTAGAAAGTTTCTCCATTTTCAAAGTTGAACATCTCGTTGGAATTAGTCCCACCGAGCATGCCAAATTGTTGCTCCAATTTTTCATAAACTGGGTTCGAGCGTGTTAGAGGAAAGTTATTTCCTCAATAAATTCTGACTTCTTCAGATAAATTGTGAGTTCCCAAGCACCTTTACCGTAATTTGCTTGAATTCTAATGTGAGTGTTTGTGATTTTATAATTTTTGGCAGTAAATGTTTGAACATAAAATAAAATTTGATTTCTACTAGTGTAATGTTTGACAAGCTTGGTAAAATAGTAAAATAAAGCTGAGATTAACTAAAGGAAATAGAAAATTCATAAAGAAAATATAAAAATTTCTTGAACAAGAAAGTTGCAAAAAATGGTTGATGATTGTTATTGATTTTTCTTGATTGATGATTTGTTAATCCCCTTCTGTTCTATTGTGTTCGATCTTTATAAGATGTCCTTATTAAGTCTTCAAAGGAACTTAATAATCAAGCTATTTAATTTGTTCAATAATTACCCTATTAATTTTTGTAACTCCTTACACCTCTTTAGTCTACCCTCAGCTCAAAAGCCTGTTATCATATTCTACTGATTTCTTCTGGAGCTTTCTTCCTCTCTCTGCTTAATTACCAACTTAATCATTAAGTCCTATTTGAATGGGTTGGGCTTGATGTAATGGGCTTTTAATCAAAATAAAAATGCAAATTTATATTGGGCCCAAACACAATGACAACTTAATTGTTGCTTATTATTCTTTAACTACACGTCTTAACCAATTACCATAAAATGGAAAAAGTAATATCATTCTTAGATTTATAATCTTAACATGTGCCACTCTTAAACCTCTCAAATTTAGTATATATTACATATACATAATTACATCATAGTGTAAGCAATTTTGAATGCTATTCTAACATAACATAGTGTAAACAATTTTGAATGATATTCTAACATAATTTTACAACTCTTATAATACTAATAACATAATAAGTGTAACGCCCATAATCACCACCAAATGATGTGGCATAACATATGAGAACATCTACACAATCTCATAAAAATATACCAACATGATATGCAGGATGAAAGTCGGATGCACCAAACTCGTTTCAGCCCACTTAAGACTCCAATGCAAGCTTTAAGCTAAGTCTAATCGAGTCCTGAAAAATTTCAACACAAAGGGGTGAGCTTGCAACTCAATAAGCAACTACTAACACATTTGTACATATATAACAAACTCATAAGTAATGAAATAATTTAGGATCATATCCAATGCATAAAATAAATCTCTAGAGGTAATAAGATACTTTTCTAAACTTTTACTACCTCTACATACAATCACTATAAAGTTCCATTACCATTAGCACTACATCGAATGCGTACAGGAGTTCAAATGAAGAAGGAGCAAGTGAGCAATAAAATGTCAAGCTCTGTTAGAGAATATTAATGATAAATTCAACTTAAACTCAAAACATAAAAGTTATAGAAGACTCTTTAAAGTTTCTCCAGCATTAAACTATGCTCCATTTGGAGATCTATAGCTTAAGTTATAGTAAAAATACCGAGACAATAATGTGTAGAAGGAGAAGGCTGTCCACTGTTCGAAATAGCCTGGGGTGCTCACGGTTGAATCCTCATGGTCATGAGCAAACCGTGAGCAGCCCAAGCTTGGCCAAAACTTCACTTTAGCCATTCTAATGCACACCAAACCTTTCCATACTTAAATATAACTCAAATCACACTTAAAAACACTTCATACACACACTAAACATCATCAATTCAATCATCAACATATAATTCACAATCATTCAAAAGATTTAAATATCCATATTCATCATTTCATCACACTTCCAACACCCATTCATATATTATCTCATTCAAAAGCATAAATTCAAAGTATGTGTAAATCACCACACTAATTAGTATCTATGTAATCACATTAAACAATATATTTGGTACTCATAACCAAATTCATAATATTTCAAGAGTTCATATATTCGTATTCCATTCTCACTGTTCATTATCCGGCTGGGTTCAACCTCACATAAATACCTCACACTGAGCCTCATTGGTTATTTTTCTCATAGTTTCAATATCAATCAAATGGCCATTTAGTGAGACTATCCGCCCGGTTCAGTCTCACTATCTCATATATTATTTATGGGTAGCTATATGTCCGGCTCAGCTTGCCCATCTCACATATTCAGTGGAGATTATCTGCCCGGCTCAGTCCCACTATCTCATATATCATTTTTGGGTAGCTATATGCCCAACTCAGCTTTCCCATCACATAATATTTTAATATCAATCAAATGGCCATTAGTGAAACTATCCGCCTGGCTCAGTCTCACTTCTCACATAGTTAGCTATACACCCAGCTCAGCTTGCCTATCTCACAATCACACATCCTCACATTCCTCACCTTCCTCACATATCACACTTTCATGTGAATCACAACATAATATTATTCAATCCAATTGCATATTAATAGATCATCACAATAACATTTCATCATTGTTCCATCCATGCTCACATTTCCAACATAACATAATATCATTCCATACAATTGCATCTCAACAAGTCATTATCATAATATTTCACCAATATTTCATCTATACTCACATTCATAGCATTCAACATGCACATTTATAGTGTCCACTACATAACACCCACATCATCATTTGGCAACCAATCCCTACATTTTTAATACACAATAAAGTAGAAATTCATTCCCCATCGTAATCAACACAATTGCATCATAATAAATCACCATCTTACATTTCATCCACGGTCATTAATTCATAATTCATTTATCTTTAATAAGTAAAAACACAATTATACATAATAGAGTTTAGCCAATATATGTACATATGTAAGTAATTACTTACCTCCAAGTGCTCCCTACTTGAAAAAGGTTCTTTCTTCTAATTAGGAGTGTCTTCTTTCCCTTTGTCAACTCCTACATATAGTCATTCATTAATTTCCTAAAATAACCATTACACTTCTACCGAACTCAACTAGATGTAATTTAATACTACAAGTTCAATATAGCCATATGATGCACACACAAGTCCAATGACCATGAAAATAATAATAAAGCTAGTAATATGTGTTTACTAACAATTTCAATTGGAATTTCTCAATTCAGACATGTGTGGAGTTAATTATGAGATTTTGATATAAACTGGGTAAAACATAGCTGACAGCAAGAGCAAGAAAATGTTAAGCTCTGCCAGACCATCTTAACAGCAATTTTAGCTCAAGGTTAAAATATAAAGGTTATAGGAGACTCCCTGAAGTTTCCATAGCATCTAACATTGCTCAATTTGGAGTTCTAAAACTCTAGATATCACCATATAACTAACACACAAGAAAATTCATAATCCAGCCTATGTACTACTGCTGATATATTTGATGCATGAAGTTCATGATGCTCGTAAAAATCATAGACTCATCCTAAAATCACTAAATTTATACAGACTCTACATATGTGAGTCTAATTTTATTCTTAACTAAAATCACACCATTTGCACATGCAGAGAATTAATTATGAATTTTTGAAACAAGTTAGGTAGAACAGGGCATCAGTATGAGCAATAAAATGTCTAATCTTATTTGACCCTCTTAGAGTCAAAATCAGTCCAAACTCAAAACATAGAAATTATAGCAGACTCTCTAAAGTTTCCAGAGAGTCCAACTATGCTCAAATCAGAGCTCTACAACTCAAGTTATAATAAAAAAAATAAGGCTAATGCACATAAAAAACAGAACCCGAATTTCACAACATCAAAACCTAATTCTAATTAACCAAACTAAAATACATAACTTACCAAATTGATACTCAAATGGCTAATAGATCTTCTAAAGCTCCTTAAAATGATTGTTAGATGTATAGAGAATAATCAAAATCTCCCAAAGCTATCAAGAATTCCCTCTTCTTCTTACAACCTAATTCTCTATACATAAAAACACACATATACACACACAAATAAACACCACCAATAACAATTCACCAAGTATACACTAAGGTGTCCCTCTCCATTTAATTAATAATTATAACATATCTTATTAAATAAGAAATTAAATAAACATTTAGATAATTATATACAAATATCTCCATAATAACATCTTAACTCCTTAATGAATTGGAAATATTACCTACTAACCCACAACTTTCTATTGTGACAATTTAATCCTAACTTTTCTTACAATTGAGTCCCTATCTACAATTCATATACATACCCATCTTAAATTAAGCCCACTACTCTACTATGTATAAAATGTAATGTATACGTCAGAAATACGTATACTAGAGGGTGGGTGTTACAATTCCCCCCTCCTTAATAAAAATTTCATCCCAAAATTTACTACTCACTACCTATAGAGAACAAGCATGGATATTTTTGCTTCATTTACTCTTCTACCCACCATTTTGCTTCTTTAGGTAAGTAGTGACTTCATTTCACCTTTACTATTGGAATCTCTTTATTCCTCAACTGCTTATCATAGACATTCACTTTCATAATGCATAAATTAATCTTATATAGTATTACATTAGTAATCCAACTGTAGCATACCAATACCATCATCAGCATTCCATAACACAATCATGGGTCATAACTCATCCATTGCATACTAGGTTTTATAATAAGAACCTAACGACAAAAGCATAATTTACAAGGAATCTACCAAAAATTCGGCAGAATTTTCCCTAAAATATAGACATCTTCCTACTATAGTAGGGTCAATCCTGCAATAAAAATAACTACACTTCTATAACCAATAATAATTGGCTTAGTTATCTGCCACACTACAATTACATACTATCCTGTGTAACTCGGACTAAATTTTCCTTTCCTCCAAAATCTTAAAATTTCCTTTTTTAGCTTTTTCAAAGCCATGCAACTTCCCACACTCAAATGAGGCTCAAAGCAACTCAGAGACACTTCAAAGACATACTTAACATTATCTATTCATTCACAAACACAAACTCAAAGTATATCTATATCAACACATCATTTAATATTCATATAGTCACCTTTTGTGATATATTTAATATTCACAATCAATTCACATATAAAGGATAATATATATATCCAAATATGTGCATTCGCATTTCATCGTCTCTAACTCCCACAATCATCAATTCCATACTAGAAAAGTATAAATAAAATTCATAAGTAATCGAGTTCACATCACATGAATCTCAAATCTTAATCTTTCATTTAATATACACATTCATATTAACAATAGGGATAACCTCTCGCAATAATTCACATAAATGCAAGAACTCATACTTTCACATCTCAAACTCATTGTTTGGTATCATTTGCCTTGTTGATGGACACATAACCAATCAACTTATCAACATTTCATATAGTCGATGGTCATAAACCCAATCAACATATTTATCCCATTGAATATTTTCAATCTCCTTCCATGTGCAATAACATATACCAAACATATTCTGAAAATATACCAAACATTTACCACAATCTTACATCATAAACTGAAAATATACTTAACATATACTGAATATATAATAAAATAATATACCATCACACATCCACATCACAACATATCTTATATCACAACTCAAGAATCATACTCATCTATATGCATATCTTAGCATGGATTTCACAAGAACAAGGTCAAGCCCATATTATATTCACTTGGCATATTATTTAAACATAACACTCATATACCATTTTTAATACATCAAACAATATTAACATTTATAAACAACATTAATCATCTATTGTATCTCATTCATTATATACAATAACTACTTACTAAAATACTTTCTACCTCCACAAGTGAGAGTTCTACCTTGCTCTTAATAACTCCTATATAAAACCACACATCAAAATCATATACAACACATCTCACTTTCACTCTAATTCATCTTATTCAATCCATTATCCACAATTCGATTTATAATAAAATTATGTACACAAATCCTAAAATTCTGATTTCTTATAGGAATTGGCACTATGAGTCTATTTTAATATCGTTGGTGGTTGCAACTTCGACAAAGACTGATATTCTGTTTCCATACATCAACTCTTCCATATTACTTTCCTTGTTGACCACCCATAATAAGAATGCGATATTCATGACATTTTGGTTACCTTGAATCAATTATTTCTGAGTGAAAACATGTTCAAACTTCTATTATTTTCCATAATTAATGTCTTTTAACTCTCAAATATAATTACTAAACAAGAGCTCTAGATCATAAGTCGAGAAAGTCTCCTCATACAATCATGACTGTTTGAATATATATATATAGACTATTATACTTTCTCTTGTTTTCACACCTATTCTATTCTTTGCCTTGGAGCTTTGACATAAGTCACATAACTTCCATAACTTCGTTAACAGATTTCAATCTATTAATTTATCCTCTTTCAACTCCCCCGATACTATTCTTTTATAAAATAATAAATACTGATGCAATCCTGGGTATAACTAAATTCCAAATTTGCTTTCCAATACTGAATATTTGCCATTATTTCTGAAACACCTTAGAAAATTCTATAATTATAAATTCACCCATTTTTCTCGAATTAATCTTACTAAATCTTCAATATTTATTAAATAGACTTCTCACCTATTCCAAATCACATATGGTGTAATTGCAATTGGAATCAATAAAAATGTACAATTTTTTATTCACCCAATATCTCTATTTTCTCTACTCATGAATATGTATAACTACCTCTTTACTTAATAAGTTCTAATATACTGATAGTTCCATACCCAACTTATTCTCAAAATAATACTAATCCTTCTTAAACTCCATAACTATTAAGTTTACACATTTCATATCAAGTAATAGTTCTAAACAAAATCCTTATCACCATTGTTTTCCGTTTGTATCACTTGATTCAATTAGTTATGATCTTCCACCACTTCTTGTCAATGGCCAATCTTTAACAAATTGACTTAGTTCTCTACAATAATAATATATCCTTTACTTAGGACCCTAGCACTTACCTGAATATTTCTTACCACTATCGTTGCAATTGCATCCTGAAAATATTGTACAACCTATAGATTTACCATCAACTTTCATCTTTTAGACTCTTCAAATCCCCTACTAAGTCTTTCTTTTATTAGTTAACCGAACAAACGCTCACTATATCCTCTAAATTAACTTTGTTGACACCTAAATTATTTTAGCTTCTAAAGCTCTCTTCTTCCCCGATAACCCTTACAACACATAATGAAATTTCTACTGAATCTCTACACTTTAATGGTTTGATTATCATTCTCTCTCTCAAATCTCTATATTCAATCCTTTCTCAAGTATCTTTTGCTTTAACTCATCAGTTGTTACCTCAAGAACATACTTCGATAATCTCTCAAACTGCGCCTCATTATCGGCCATTGGTGGATTATTTTACCTCAATTTTAAGATTCCAATCTTCGTTCTATCTACATATGCCTCTAAAACAAATCTCTCTTTAACTGCTTTAAAAGAAAAGTCTATTTAAATCATGGTCATCAGTACATTTTCACTTCCCAATATTGTCTTCCACTGGCTCCTAAAGCATTTTGCTCAAATAATGACACTGCATAACTAATTCTCTTTGCATCAGTATAATAAAGTTAATCTAGAATTCTCTTCGTATTCTATAATCATCCTTTGCTATAGTGGAATCACTAAGACTGTAAAAACCTTTGTACCTTACTCTCTAATTTTTTTTATAGTTCTCATTAACAGTGCTATCCACTTGCCTTTGATTCATAGCTTTCATCCCTTTTATCAATTCTCTAATATATAAGAATATGCATCTATGGAGGGGTTATAAATAGAAATTTATTTCAGCTCATATAAAGCATACATAAGTATTTGTCTATAAATTAATTCTAATGACTCATTTGGGCTGATGGGTTGAGCTTGGTGTCCTTCCATCCTGACATATGCAACGTACATCTCTATATACAACTTATGATTTATGTATAATATGCCATGAATGCACATATTTTATATCCTGAGGAAATCTAATCCTCGCTCTGATACCACTAAATGTAACGCTCATAATCACCACCAAATTATGTGGCATAACATATGACAACATCTACACAATCTCATAAAAATATACCGACATGATATGCAGGATGAAAGTCGGATGCACCAAACTCGTTTCAGTCCACCTAAAACTCCAATGCAAGCTTCAAGCTAAGCCTAATCGAGTCCTGAAAAATTTCAATGCAAAGGGGTGAGCTTGCAACTCAATAAGCAACTACTAACACATTTGTACACATATAGCAAAGTCATAAGTAATGAAATAATTTAGGATCATATCCAATGCATAAAATAAATCTCTAGAGGTAATAAGATACTTTTCTAAACTTTTACTACCTTTACATACAATCACCATAAAGTTCCATTACCATTAGCACTACATCGAGTGCGTACGGGAGTCCAAATGAAGATGGAGCAAGTAAGAAATAAAATGTCAAGCTCTGTTATAGAATCTTAATGATAGATTCAACTCAAACTCAAAACATAAAGTTATAGAAGACTCTTTAAAGTTTTATAGAAGACTCTTTAACTCAAACTCAAAACATAAAGTTATAGAAGACTCTTTAAAGTTTTTTAACTATGCTCAATTTGCAGCTCTATAGCTTGAGTTATAGTAAAAATACTGAGACAAAAGTGTGCAGAAGGAGGAGGCTGTCCACTGTTCAAAATGGCCCGGGGTGCTCACGGTTGCTTCCTCACCATCGTGAGCAGACCGTGAGTAGCCCAAGCTTGGCCAAAACTTCACTTTAGCCATTTTAATGCACACCAAACCTTTCCATACTTGAATATAACTCAAATCACACTTAAAAACACTTCATGCACAAACTAAACATCATCAATTCAATCATCAACATATAATTCACAATCATAAGATTCAAACATCCATATTCATCATTTCATCTCACTTCCATCACCCATTCATACATTATCTCATTCAAAAGCATAAACTCAAAGTATGTGTAAATCACCATACTAATTAGTATCCATGTAATCATATTCAACAATATATTTGGTACTCATAACTAAATTCATAATATTTCAAGAGTTCATCATTCATATTCCATTCTCACTGTTTATTATCCAGCCAGATTCAACCTCACATAAATACCTCATAATTTGCCTCATTGGCTATTTTTCTCACAATTTCGATATCAATCAAATGGCCATTTAGTGAGATTATCCATCCTACTCAGTCTCACTATCGCATATATCATTTATGGGTAGTTATATGCCCGGCTTAACTTGCCCATCTCACATATTCAGTGGAGACTATTTGCCCGTCTCAGTCCCACTATCTCACATATTATTTTTGGGTAGTTATACGCCCGGCTCAGTTTGCCCATCACATAATATTTTAATATTAATCAAATGGCCATTAGTGAGACTATTCACCCGACTCAGTCTCACTTCTCATATGGGTAGCTATACGTCCAGCTCAGCTTGCCCATCTCACAATCACACATCCTCACATTCCTCACATATCACACTTTTGTGTGAATCACAACACAATATAATTCAATGCAATTGCATATTAATAGATCATCACAACAATATTTCATCATTGTTCCATCCATGCTCACATTTCCAATATAACAAAATATCATTCCATGCAATTGCATCTTAACAAGTCATTATCATAATATTTCACCAATATTTCATCCATGCTCACATTCATAGCATTCAACATATACATTTATAGTGTCCACTACATAACACCTACATCATCATTTGGCAACCAATCCTCACATTTTCAATACACAACAAGGTAGAAATTCATTCCACAATTGTATCACAATAAATCATCATCTTACGTTTCATCCACGGTCATTAATTCACAATTTATTTATCTTTAATAAGTGAAAACACAATTATATAAAATAGAGTTTAGCCAATATATGTACATATGTAAGTAATTACTTACCTCCAAGTGCTCCCTACTTGAAAAAGGGTCTTTCTTCTAATTAGAAGTGTCTTCTTTCCCTTTATCAACTCTTACATATAGTCATTCATCAATTTCCCAAAATAACCATTACATTTGTACCAAACTCAACTAGATGTAATTTAATACTACAAGTTCAATATAGCCATATGACGCACACACAAGTCCAATGACCATAAAAATAATACTGAAGCTAGTAATATATGTTTACTAAAAATTTTAATTAGAATTTCTAAATTCAGACATGTGTGGAATTAATTATGGGATTTTGATGCCAACTAGGTAAAACAGAGCTGACAGCAAGAGCAAGAAAATGTTAAGCTCTACCAGACCATCTTAACAACAATTTCAGCTCAAGGTCAAAATACAAAAATTATAGGAGACTCTCTGAAGTTTCCATAGCATCTAACATTGCTCAATTTAGACTTCTAAAACTCTAGATATCACCATATAACCAACACATAAGAAAATTTACAATCTAGCCTATATACTACTGCTGACATGTTTAATGCATGAAGTTCATGATGCTCTTAAAAATCATAGACTTATCCTAAAATCACCAAATTTATACAAACTCTACATATACAAGTCTACTTGTATTCCAACTGAAATCATACTATTTGCATATACAGAGAATTAATTATGAATTTTTAAAACAAGTCGGGTAGAACAAGGCATTAGCATAAGCAATAAAACGTCTAGCCTTATTTGGCCCTCTTAGATTCAAAATCAGTCTAAGCTTAAAACATAGAAATTGTGGAGGACTCTCTAAAGTTTCCAGAAAGTCCAACTATGCTCAGATCAGAGCTCTACAAAATAATAAGGCTGATGATTATGAAAAATAGAACCCTAATTTCATAATATCAAAACCTAATTCCAATTAACCAAAATAAAATACATAACTTACTAAATTGATGCTCAAATGGCTAATATATCTTCTAAAGCTCCTCAAAATGATTGTTAGATATGTAGAGAATAATTAAAATCTCCCAAAGCTATCAAGAATTCCCTCTTCTTCTTACAACCTAATTCTCTACACATAAAAACACACATATACACACAAATAAACACCACCAATCACAATTCACCAAGTATATACCAAGGTGTCCCTGTCCATTTAATGAATAATTATAACATATCTTATTAATAAAGAAATAAATAAATATTTAGATAATTATATACAAATATCTCCACAATAACATCTTAACTTCTTAATGAATTGAGATTATTACCTACTAACCCACAGCTTTCTATTGTGATAATTTAATCCCAACTTTTCTTATAATTGAGTCCCTCTCTATAATTCATATAGATACCCATCTTAAATTAAGCCCATTACTCTACTATGTATAAAATGTAATGTATACGTCAGAAATATGTATACTAGAGAGTGAGTGTTACAATAAGTCCTCATGACAAATCAATATCCATTTTTTAGTAAATTGATCACTTTACCCAAGCCTGTCTTTTAGAACATTGCATCCCACAGATAGCCGTGGTAAGCTAAAAGTTATTCCTTAATCAGCTAGCTATTGCAAATAAATAATCTGAAAAAATTGAGTGAAGGACTAGTGAGTATCTTCGTAAAACAAAATACTCATTGAATGAATAGATTACAACAAGAGTGAAATTTAAACAAAATTCATAGTAAATCAGAAGATGGCTAACTTAGAAGAAAAGAAAATAATTCTCAATGATATAACCCAAAATTAATAAAAAAAAAAAAAAAAAAACTAGCAAAGAATGAAGTAAGAAATCCACTCAACACAATTCGACAAATTCATAAGGTTCAACCAAAAGCTCAACATAGAAATAAATTTAGAATGAGAAAATTCAATAAAAAATAATACCAATATCAAAAGAAAGAGTAGAAGTAGCTCAAAAATTTAATTAAGAAGGAAAAAAGAAAGATCCATTCACAAAAAAATGGAATTATATTCAAAGAAAAGTTCAAAATTCAATTTAAAGGAGAAAGAAAGAGAATTCACTCATAAATTTCTCTATTGACAACTATTTTTTAAGCTGAATTCCTTTCTTCCTAATCTTCCATCTCTTGTTGCTAACCTTCAATCCTTTTTTTGCTCAATTCCCTATTTGATTGCTTTTAAATTGCATGAATTCCTTTTGATTGATATCCTTCTTGCCTTTGAATCTTAACCAGCTGAACTCTCCCTTCCTCTTTACCCTTTACCGTCCCTCTTCACTCCTCTATAAAATTTTTTAAAAAAGTTATCTAATGAAGCTAGAAGCTTTTCCCTAGCTTAGTCACACTCGTTTTCTTTCCCAAGTGACATCACACTTTTTTCTTTCTTTCTTATCATTATTTCTTCCATTCTGGTCCCTAGCTTTCTTATACATTTTTATTTAACCATCCATTTGATTACTTTTCCATTCACTTCCTCACATATTCACCCATATATTTCTATTTTACACAATTTAATCTTAATTTGTTTTCTCATTTAATTTCCTATTCATATTTATTTATATATTATTTATCTATATATGAATCGAAAACTATTTGAGGGTACAGATGTGACGGTTCTTTCTCACTAAAAAGAATTTCATTCTTGAAATTTGTAGGTACTTACTCTTACCAAAATACCTTTCTCATGAAAATCACTTCATTCCTCAAAATTTCTTAAAGTTTTCCATATTATTGTATAATTTAATAATTTCTTCATCTATTTCTTTATATTGATAACATATTTCTTTTTATTAACAATACAAAATTGGCTAATGAACCATAAGTTAAGTCAAACTTCATTTTAAAACATCGAGCTTGCACTTTCAATAGTAGTAACATTCTTTCTCTTTCCCATTCTTATACCATCATTATATTTTCATTAATAATGGTCATTGTTAACTAACTAATACATCTCAAGACAAATTAAATTTATCCTCAAACTTTATGTTCACATTTTCAATATCATAAGCATCCATTATTTATACATATATGAGCATACAAAATCTCTTATTATTCTATTCCCTTTTTTTGTTATTTTAGCCACATCTCTCAATATTCGTTACTACTGGTATATTAATTCGACAACTAAAATCCATAGAATTTCGATAACTTTTACCACTAAAACATCAATTTAACAACTAATATTTATAGAATCCATCAAACTTATACTTAATGTTTACTATCACAGTATTAATGGCATGAGAGTTTATATTTCTCATATTATCCCCTTTCATGCTTAATTGATTTTTTTTCAATTTTTTTTTAAATTTAAATGGAAGTTCATTTGTTACGCTTCCGCTACGCTACTCTAATGTGCTACTCTAACTTATAGTTGAACTTAACATTCTAAATTCAAAATCTATTAGTATCAATCTTTCCATTGTCAACATTTTCATTTTTAAGTTAATTAATATCCTTTAAATAATGCATTCTTAATTAAAAAAAAAATGAAGTCCTTCATTCTATCTTTAACTTATACATTTGTTCCTTATAACTAATTGATTAGATTTTCTAGTCATCTTCTTTTTTTTTTTTTTTTTTTTACGACTATAACTTTAGTTTCCTTATGCCTAAATAACTCCAATTAAAATTGAAATCTCAAATTTCATATCTTTACTCCATATGTTTGTTCGTGCAACTAGCAAATTACTATACTCATATCTCATATAATTTATGAACTATGCACATATCACAATATATCAATCCTTTCTTTCCATTAAGTATTTGTAATTGGCACTTACTTCATACTATCTTTGTCTTACCATTATTCATCTAAGCTAAATAATAAATTCATAATTTTTAATGCTTTTCACTTCTTTATTCAATTTTTTTCATTTCCACCTTTCTCCCAATAGAACAATTATTCTTTGTATACCCACATGAGTTCTCACAAAAGTAGGGTTGAGCACAGGTCGCGGAGAACCCAAACTGTCCCGAAAAACTGAACCGAAAATCTCCAGAACCGAAAATATATGTTGACCGTTTGACTTTCTCCGATTTGAACGGTCTCGAAAATTTTTATTAGGGCAGATCTAGAGATAATAAGTTCTTTGAACCAGGAACCGAACTGTCCAAAATTGCTCCAAACTGAAGAACCGAAACCAAAACCGATTATTTACTCTATATATATATATATATATATTGTGTTTGTGTGAGTATGTATATTTCAAAAAATTTACAAATAGTTATTATCTTAAATTTTTTATGATGTATTGTAATTATAATGTTGATAATCAATTATTGATAAGTTGATGTATTATAAAATTGTACTATTATAATCATCTTATATTATATGATGTATTATAAAGTTGTAATATTATAATTATATTATATCATAAATTTTTTTAGGATGTATTATAAAGTTGTACTACTATAATCATCTTATATTATATATTCAAATTATAATCATCTTGTTTTATATATTTAAAATGTGAAATTATTAAAGTATAAATATTAAAATAAAACTTAAAAATAAAATTTATAAGGAAGATAGTACTATTTAGTAGATATAATATATTTAATATAATGCAACAATAAGATATATAGTTATTATTAATTTGTTAACTATTAATTTCAAATATATAAGCTAAAAATTAAATTATATAATTTCAGTTAAAACTACATAGTTTTAGTAAAAACTACATAGTTTTAGTAAAAACTACATAGTTTTAGTAAAAACTATATAGTTTTATAATACAAATAAAAATAATAAAGAATAGTAATAGATTAAAAGTTAAAACTACGTAGTTTTGCATTATAATTCTAGGGTATATAAGAGATATTAAAATAAACCCAGAGGCCAAAACCGATTATATATATATTTGTGTGTTTGTGTGACTGTGTGAGTATGTATATTTCAAAAATTTTACAAATAGTTATTATCTTAAATTTTTGTATCATGTATTATAAATTATAATGTTGATAATCAATTATTGATAAGTTAATGTATTATAAAATTGTACCACTATAATCATCTTAT